>JADBJO010008171.1:22500-47500 GCA_016801955.1 Conus betulinus | reverse complement strand
CATCAAAGCATACTATCACCAACAAACAAACATAAATCCAAACTAATCACTATCAATTTCAGATAAGTTTCATTAAGGAACAAAATGGCGGCTCTACCTTACTTTATTATGTTCCAGGATATTGTTTGTATGAAATAACACTTGGAAGAAAAGCTTTCGTAATATGCTTAAAACAACGATTTTCGCTATTAAGAATACAGACCACCGTTTGGCTTGATGACAGGATGTGAACTTCCAGCTGTTAGAGTACAGCCACACAGACACAGGCACAGTCAGGAGAGCCACAGCTCAGCCGTAATTGCTACCTGTCTGCATACCTGGGTACAGACGCGGGCCTGACTAGAGTCCTGCTCACACTTCGGTGGCAGCAAAAAAATAGCTTTGGGCTTAAGCTTTCCGGGAATCCCCGCAAAGGCTGAGGCACATATTGCGCTTGCGCGCGCGCTGTGTGCGCGTGTGTGTGTGTGTGTGTGTGTGTGTGTGTGTGTGTGTGTTTGCGCACGTGTGGGTGTATGCAAGAATGTGTGTGTGTGTGTGTGTGTGTTGCGCGCGCGCGCGCGCGCCTATGGGTGTAAAAGCACGTATGCAAGAATGTGTGTGTGTTTGTGTGTGTTTAGTGTGTGTGTGTGTGTTTGTGTGTGTGTGTGTGTGAAGGTATTTATCTGTAATTAGTGTAGATGTCACAGCTTTCTCTGTGTTGATTGAGGGAGACCGAAGCATAAAGAACGAAACAAATATGCAGGAAGGGAGGGAAGGGGTGGAAGGGGAGGGAAGGGGTGGACGGGGGGGGGGGGGGGGGGGGGGGGGGGGGGGGGGGGGGGGGGGAGAGACGATGAGATACTGAAGTGGAGATATAGCCGGAAAACTGGTTTCAGTTTCAGTTTCATCAAGGAGGCGTCGCTGCGTGCGGACTTATCCATATCCGTTAAGTTTTGAGACCACTCTACGCATGATTTGAAGCTGATGGATAAATGAATTAACAACAAAGATGAGACAATTGAAGAAGAGGGTCTCGTGGCTACGACTCAGCGGATGTCTGACCTATGCATTAGCCCAAGTCGCTGGTCAGACCTTTGAGTGCCTACCTAACATTTTTTTTTTTTTACACTGACTGAGTGTGTATCAAAGTTTAGAACGATGAATTCACAGACAGTATAACACCTTGCGTCTTTGGGGCGTGAATTATGCGCCATGTTGGAGAGCGATCAGTCAAAACCAAACGATTAAATGAATACATCGACCGAGGTCATAACATTTGTAGCTATCGAGATAGCCCCCCCCCCCCCCCCCCCCCCCTCCCCGTCCACCTTCCCTGCCCTACGCCCTCCGTCCTACTCTCTCCCTTTTCTTTCTCTGTCAATTCTCTACCCTCTTCTCCTTTTTTCTTCTTCTTTTTTTTTTTTTTTTAAGTCTTTGATTGCTTGTGCGTGTGTGTACGTTTATGTACAATTTATGCCATGTATGTGTGCTTGCGTTAGTAAGGTCAAATTAGGGATTTATTACGTATTGTTATAGACCGGTAGATAAAATGGGTTGCGTGGAGTGAAAGGCGGAGAGTGGGGGGGGGGGGTGGGGTGGGGTGGGGGTGGGTATTGACTTAGCTCTCTGTGTGGTTTTTCTTTCCATGTTTATGTTTGACGTTTACGCTTTCTGTTCATGTTTTTTTTTAATGCTGTCTTTGGTTTTCTTTGCGAGTCTGGCTCTTTACACCATGCCTCGGCCAACATACTGAATTGATCAGGGGGTGAAACAGGTGCGTCCGTGTAGCTGTGGGCGTTTGTGTGTGGCAGTTGTGCCGTCAGTTTGTTGTCACTCTGTAGGTCAGTGCTTGCACGGCCTTTTACAGAGTGGGAGAATACTGATCGAATGCGCACCAGCAGTGCTGTGCCTTGTTAGACTCGTGTGTGCGAGTGCGTTGTTGTTAGTCTGTTTAACGTCTGCTTACTAACATGATATTAGACGGTGGGAAGACATGAGGCAGAGAGGGAGGGGATAGGGAGAGTGGGAAGGGATGACTACAGTCATGTAAGAGTTTGATATGAACGTACCTGTGTTTTGTCGGTACTTTTGCGCGCGCGCGCGCGCGCGCGCGCGTGTGTGTGTGTGTGTGTGTGTGTGTGTGTGTGTGTGTGTGTCTGAGTGTGTGTGCGTGCGCATGCGTTCGTGCATGCGTGCATATGTGAGTGTGTGCATGCGTGCATGCATGTGTGCGCACGTGCGCGCACTCCTGCGTGTGCATGGGCTCATACAGTGTGTGTATGGACACATCTGCATATAACAACATGAATCGTAATTTATCAACAAAATTTGAGCAAACACTCACGTAAGCACGCAGGCACAGTAACACAGACAGATACACGACACAGACAAGCACACAAACACATGTATACCACTCTCCACTCTCTCTCTCTCTCTCTCTCTCTCTCTCTCTCTCTCTCTCTCTCTCTCTCTCTCTCTCTCTCACACACACACACACACACACACACACACACACACACATACACGCACAGACACACGCGCGCACACACACACACACACACACACACACACACACACACACGGTGACTCACACCATGATACACAGAAAACTCCAGGCCTGACCACCCACTGTATTATCATGTAGGTCAGACATCTGCTGAGTTTCACCAAAATCCGTTTTAATCAGCTTATTTTTTCCTTAATATTCATTCACCTATCCACTTCTTCAGCTGTCATCCCAGTGCGCGGTCTTACAGGCGAGTAAACGAGTGTGGCGCAGCATGTGTAAGATGTGAAGGGACTAGACGTCTTTTGTCTTGCTCTCGCACAGTCTCTCGAGAGTTCCCGTCGCTCACAAAGTTCACGTACCACTTCCGGGGGGGGGGGGGGGGGGGGGGGGGGGGGGGGGGGGCACACTCGCCACGTTCCCTGAGAATACTGTTCAACTGGCTTGGCTGCCCTCTCAGGTAATCACAAGTGCCGGATTGTTGTCCACGGCCCAGTGAGGGCGGACCATTACCTGCACGCAGTCTTTGTCCTCGCACGAACCAGCGCGTGTGTGTTTCAAACATGACACTCAGTACGACATTATCCGCGTCGAAGCGTGCCAAACAGACAAGAAGATTTCTTAATGTCCTTTATCACTCTCCCTTCCCCTCTCACTCCCATTCTCCCGCTAGCTTTCCCCATTTTCATCAGTGGCTGGAGTGGAGGAGTGGCTGGATATCACAGATTCTGGCTGGGTATGGGGGTGTGGGGGTGGGTGGAGGGCGATATTTTTCTGTCGAACTTGGCTCCTACTCAGCTTGTTCATCATGCGATGACTTCAGACTGGAAAGCTGGGACGACATGAAACCTCTCAAAGGCTGTGTGTCTGGGACCATTGCTCAAAGTTCATGACTTGATTGCATGTGTGCGTATCTGCAAAGCTGATTCGACATCAACATGCGCAAGAAAGAGAAGCGAACGGCACTTTTTGAGCGTAGTACCCACTTCACGGTCGATGTCTTCATAGACTTCGTCTTCCTCGTATGAGAAGAAAGGGTTCATTGCCCAAAGTTGGTGTCCTTGGCGGTTTTTCGTAGGAGGACGTCAGTTCTCACTTCACTTTTATATCCGTGTCTGTGTTAGTTGGTTTCAACGTCTATAAACTGCTTCTGGGTGGAATTGGTGGTGGTGGTGTGGTGGTGGGTGGTGGTGTGTGTGTGTGGTGTGTGTGTGTTTTATGTGTGTGCGCGACTGTATGTGTGTGTGTGTGTGTGGTGCAAGTGCGCAACTCTGTGTGTGTGTGTGTGTGAGAGAGAGAGAGAAAGAGAGAGAGAGAGAGAGAGAGAGAGAGAGAGAGAGAGACTGAGATGTATGTATCCATCTCACATGTCGGATGTACTGTAATGCATGTACTGTAGCATTTCCTTCTCATTTGGCAGAACAGTGCACTACCATGAATATGAAAAGAAAACGGTAACGCAAGCCAATCATTTTCATTTTATTGACTCCTTGTTGTTTTAAAGAGTAATTAAGTCTGTCAGTAAACAGCGGGAGTTATGGGAAAATGGTAAGTTTGTATTGAAAAAGCAGGTGCGGAATCGAAATAATATTACAATGAATGAATGGCATGAGCACTTTAAGAATATACTTGAGCCTACGGTTGAGGATCCACCCAAGGATGCAAGGGAGATCAAAAGACAAAACACAAAGACGGATCCTCAAGCGTAGGCTCAAAGATTATCCCCTACATTTTATACTGTTTGCATAATGTCCTTTAGTTTTTTCAGCAACTTCCTTCCTCCCCACACTTTTGTTTGGTTTCATTTACTACCCTTCAATGGCTGCTTTGGGGGCTGCTATTGGATTTTTTTTTGCACCCTTGGTGGTGAGAACACCACGGTATTATGGACTGTGGTGTGTCTCTATTTGACGCCAGGAGCGCACACACAACCAGCCGTGTCTCTCTGAAAAGTTCCGATCAAGCGGACAAAAGGCCTCGGAGCATGCAATACAAATAGATCTGCCTTCAAAAGGGATTGCGATGGTTCCCCTTATGCAGCTAGAGAAGAGTTTTTCATATCTTGAACATAGTTTTTCTTAATTAATTCATGTTCCCAGTTTCTCCATCTTCAAGTCCCCCTCCCCCCCCCCTGCTGAAGTCCAAATTTTTTGCCAAGTCATTACTATGATACCGTTGATTTGTTGGTCTGTCCCCACTGTTAGATTCTTTGTATTTGTCTGACTTTCTTCAAGTTTAAAAGGCTGTGCCAGTCTTGAATAAAAGTCACTCCGTGTTAGGTTTTCTTACGGGAGCGAAAGTTGCCCTGCTTGATTACTGTTCCCCCTGCCTCATTTCATTTACAATTTCGTTTCGATGAAATCGAGGTTATTTGTTTCTGTCCGTGTTTGTCATTTGATCTCTCTTGGGTGGATCCTCAATCGTAGGTTCAAAGATTGTCCCCCTACATTTTATACTGTTTACATAATGTCTTTAGTTTTTCAGCAACTTTTTTTCCTCCCCACACTTTTGTTTGGTTTCATTACTACCCTTCGATGGCTGCTTTGGGGGATGCTATTGGATTCTTTTTTGCACCCTTGGTGGTGAGAACACCACGGTATTATGGACTGTGGTGTGTTTCTATTTGACGCCAGGAGTGCAGACACAACCAGCCGTGTCTCCCCTGATGAGTTCCGATTCAGCGGACGAAAGGCCTCGGAGCAGGCAATACAAACAGATCGGCCTCCAAAAGGGATTGCGATGGTTCCCTTATGTAGCTAGAGAAGAGATTTTCATATCTCGAATATATTTTCTTAATTTCATGTTCCCAGTTTCTCCATCTTCAACCTCTCCCCCCCCCCCCCCCCCCCCCCCCCCCCCCCCCCCCCCCCCCCCCACCCCCCCCCCCCCCCCCCCCCCCCCCCCCCCCCCCCCCCCCCCCCCCCCCCCCCCCCCCCCCAAATCATTATTACGTAGATCGTTGATTTGTTGGTCTGCGCCTGTTTTTCCCCCACTATTAGATTGTTTGTCTTTGCATATGTCTGACTTTCTTCAAGTTCAAAAAGCTGTGCCAGTCTTGAATAAAAGTTACTCTGTGTAGGTTTTCTTATGGGAGCGAAAGTTGCCCCGCTTGTTTACTGTTTGAGAGCCTAACTGGTTTATTCGTAAATCAACTGGTGGGCGTCAAAGGGGGAAATATCAGTGTCCAACAAAGTTAAGAATTTTCACCTCTTATTTTTGGACTGTTAGACAGGTGGTTGCTGCTGCTGCCAGTGGGGTTGCTGGTATTAATGAAGAAATAAACCTACAAAGAAGACAAGAACGATTCGTGGGGTCTGTTTCCTAAGGGAGTGGATGAATGTCAGTGCACGCTCTACACGCACGAACCCCAGGCCCCCGTCCGTTTAGATCGCTGGTGCAGTGAGTGCTGAATGTCAGTGCACGCTCTAGACGAACCCCAGGCCCCCGCCGTTTAGATCGCTGGTGCAGTCAGAACGACTTAGTAGCAGGCGCTCAGACAGACTTAGGCAGCAAAAAGACAGACTTTCACTAATTTTTGCTGCGTGTGTGTCACTTTGAATATGGAAGTTTAGCGATGCAGTTTGTTTGGCTTAAGGCCATTTCAGCTATCTATTTGACCTTTGGTATTTGGTTGCAAAATGGTGAGCCAAAAATGGTTGTCCTCTGCATGGTGCTGCCCTGGGTTATCGCGGCCTTAGATTATCTCCCTTCTTGTGTGGCGAAGGAGCTGTTCGCATGGCCTTGCGAAATTTTTTTTGTGTGACATTTTTTTTTTTTCGTTCTGATCTAAACGGATGGGGGCCTGGGGGTTGTGCGTGTAGAGCGTGCACTGACAGACGCAGTGATTCAGCACCTCTTCATCCTTATCTAACATGAATTACTGCCCTTTCATCAACATAAATTAGTCACTCACCTCTACAACATTTTCTGTAATCGTCTTGCCACTGGCATCTCTACAAAAACATAAGTTGCCTGTCACACACAACACAAATGTGCTTAAAGGCAAGACAACCACACAAAAATTGCATCCACATCACAGGGCTGTACTAGCTTCAGTACATCACACACCCAGCTATCCAGTAGCAGACGACATTCACAGTCCTGCTGCCAACCACACATCGCTCGGGTGACGTCAAGTTGGAGTGACGCGGTTTTCCCCCCCCCCCCCCCCCCCCCCCCCCCCCCCCCCCCCCCCCCCCCCCCCCCCCGCAAAAAAAAAAAAAAAAAAAACACTATATATAACAAACACAATGTAACATTTTCTAACGACGAGAACATGCTGCGATTAAGCAAAACAGAAACACAGTATACGGGGTCTGGTCTTTGGATCAAACCAAACAACATCTAAGAACAATATATCTCGCTAAAAATTCTCATCCTTACACGAAGGATTAAAGTGGTCACCGACCAAAGAATTCTGAACGTAAATCCACAACAGGGATTCATTCGAATTCATGCTTGAGTAGAACACACAACGCTAACGTAAATTCAGGTCTCCATTCATAAGCACGGCATAGCATGTCCGTTCACAAAACCAGCTCTTCCGATCAGTCTACTCAACTCGAGTCAGAAACTCAGGAGTTTGCCATTCTGTATTGAACGATTATTTACACAAAAAGTAATAGGACACAACAATTCATAGTTAAACAATTACTTAAAGTCCAGTCTCCTAGATGCCGAACGACCGATCGTTCACTTCACGCAGTGAATCAAACGTCCTCTCTCCTCAACGTCTCTGTGACAAATTCCCGTGTTAGTCCATGCGCCTCGTGACCACATGAGACATAAGCAAAATTTTAAACAAGGGCGTGAGCGGATTGAATGCCTCGGGCAAAGGGGACGATTCTTCCATAACGCTTACGCCACAAAGCGATAGCAGGACCATCCCACGCTACACGCACCTACCTAGGGTATACCAAGTGTGTCAACGCACGGGAAATTTAGAGGATTTTCCATCCACTCACACACTCCCCTGCTTAACGGTAATGACCCCCCATTTAGTGGAGGAGCTAAGATTTATGATCTTGCGATTTTTAGTAGAAACATTTCCTCTTGCACAATGATACTATGAACCATGCTGATTATGTCTGGAGAGGGGTTTTGACACAATCAGAACACCATAGCACCAGCCAAAGCATCCCGCTGCCAATGTCGGGAGAGCAGACTCGCGCCTGCTCTAGATCTGTCATCGCCGCTAGCGGTGTACACTTAGACGAGTCAACCACGTGAAAAGTAACACGTTTCACTTGGTGTTCTATTAAGTTTCTTCTTCCGTTTAAATAACGTTTGAGACATGTGAATATCAAATAAAATTGAGAACAGAAATGTCTATGTACATTACTTGTGATCAGGGAAAAATACATAGAAGACTGATTAGGTTGCAAATATTCCTATGAGGGTGCAAAAAAATGTATCACCGGTCGTGGCCACCACGCGTGCGAACGGCTTTGTTTCATTCTTGGTGTACTGATTTTTATGTCTTTTTGTAAAATCAAATTTCAGCGCATTTGGAGCGGCTTTCAGCATAATGCAGCTATTTGACTGTGACCTAAACAACCTTTTCACAGCTGGTGAGTTTACATACATTATCTTTAACCAGTTTTATTTCCATTTTAACTTTTAATGATTAAAAATCGGTTTTTAGATATCAGAAATATTCACGTTGTTCTTCTAAGATAAAGACTGCATTCAGCCAGAATTCCGATGCGATTCTTGTTTTGTTTTTTTTTTTTTTTTTTTTTTTTTTTTTTTATATTACTGCCAGTGTCTGTTTGACCACAAATGCCACAGTTCTTATTTACAAGAACAATATCAATTATAAGCTCGTATCAACATGAATTTTAATTGTATTGATGATAAATGCTCAAATAAAAACAAAACAAAAAATAAAAATCAGTTCTGTGAACTTGCTAAGTTGGTTGTCATCATATCGGAATCAAAACTGATCAGTGCAAATTGTATGGTCATCCATTGGCGTCAAAAACTCTGGTTTTGCTTTTTTTTTTTGTTGCAGTTCCCAGTCTGTAGGGCAGTGAGAAAAGTGGCGATGTCTCGTGATATAAGAGGATAGACGACCCCAGTGTACCATTTCCCTCTGAAGTAGTTGATGACTTGACAGTTGACTGGAATCTGTGCGCTCTGTGCCAGAACCTATTAAGCAAAGCACCTTTGATATGCCCAGCAAAGGGAACAAAAGGAGATGGAGCAAGGTATACCTACGTTGCTTACAATTTGACAGCTTTTCAGGAGTTTGGTGAGTCCCATTTTCTATTCCATTGTCTAAACTGGATGAAGGAAATGATTTTGAGGAGACCTTGAGGAAGCACAAAGCTTCTTGGCACAAATCCTTTCATGCAAAAAATAAGCAACACTGTTTTAAACAGGAAAAGAAAGCCAGCAAGTGATAAACCCAGTCCTGTGAAAACACGGAACTTGCAGATGAATCTAGCTGTGAGACAGATGAGATGGGCACAGGACCAACATGCTTTTTCTGCAATGGATCTCCCGGTGCAGCAGGGCTTCATCAGCTCTTTACTTTGCCCCTGGATGATAAAGTTCGTGCACATGCTCAGCAACTGAACGGTCAAGAGCTACTCACAAAACTTGCTGTCAAAACATGGTGGCAATGGATTGTCATTATCACATTAAATGCCTGTCTGCCTTCTACAGACGTGTACCAGCAAACCAGGCACAAGAATCAGAAGAAACAACAAACAGATCAACAACACATGCTATTGCATTTGCTGATGAGGTTGTGGCTTATATGAAAAGCTTCCGAGATAATCCCCAAACAGCCCCTGTCTTTGGCATGACATTTCTACTTCGTCTATATACTTCTCGTCTCTCACATTTTGGTTTAAATGACGAAAAGGTACATTCTGCACACCTAAAAAAAAAAAAACTGAAGCAGCCATATCAGATCTGAAGTGTGCATATCAAGGGAGAGACGTCATACTTGTATTTGACAAAAGACCTGGGTGATGCTTTGAAAAAAAGTGTGCGCTATTGATTCTGATGCTCTTCAATTGGTCAAAGCAGCCCAGATCATAAGGAAAGACATATTGAAGGGAAAAGGGGAATTCAAAGGAGTCTTTGAAGACACCTGCCAAGAACAGTCAGTTCCAGCCTCTCTGAAGCGCTCATGAGCTTTATCCTTGATGGCCCAACATCTATTGATCAATCAGAGTATGATGCAACACCTCAAGACAAGCAGTTTCTCACTCTTTCCCAACTGACTGTTTTCAGTTGTCGAAGGATTGCAAAGGAACTGATTGTTTTCAGTTGTTGAAGGATTGGAAAGGACACAAAAAATTTCAGCGCCACAAGAAAGACCGAGAAACCCCTCTACCAATTTATCTTGGGTCTGAAATTGCGCGCAGAAAAAAAGAACTTAGAAGGGACTCATTACCATACTTTCTGATCTTGGACTTGGGATTTCTTATGACAGGGTTGATGTCAATTTCATCTGAAATAGCACACAAGGTGTGCAGACGATTTGAGGAGGAAAAAGTTGTACCAACAAACATGACAAAAGGTTTGTTTGTAGCTGGTATAGCTGACAATATAGACCACAATCCCACTTCAACGACCTCCTCAGATTCTTTCCATGGGAGCAGCATTTCCCTCGTTCAGCACAGACTCAGTGAAGATGATGGTGAACAGCAAGAGAGGCCACTTATTGAGGATGGAGCAAACAGCCGAAATCGCACCATTCCTTTGTTGCCACCTGAATACATCAATGTGTTTCCTGTGCCTGACCCACACCAGAAACATCTGGTGCCTCCATTACCAGGAGGTAATCAGCCAGACATCAGTCCTGAGATTCAAGCTGCACCAAGGAGTATGCCTGGTTGAAACATCTCAGCAGCACTGGAGACAGAGCCTGTGAACAATGAAGATGGAATTTCATGGGCTGCTTATCATGCATCTCTTCAGCTACAAGATGGCATGCCCATCTGCCATCACTGGACTCCTACCTCTCCATGTGGACAATGCACACTCCACTTCCCTAATCAGACATCATGACTGGAAAAAGCAGCCACCCAACACCTCAATCCAGGACGAACACCTGTGCTTGGCATGGACCAGCCACTGTTTGCCTTGGCAAAGGAAATTCAGTGGTGCTGACCAGACACATTTGGTGAGAAATACTTTGTCATCATGCTAGCAGGCCTTCACAAAAAAATGGCAGCGTTCAAAACGCTTGGGGACTGGCTGAAGGGTTCAGGATGGAATACTGCCATCACACTAGCCGAGACTGCATCCTCTGGTATTGCTGAGTTGTTAGCCAAAGCAGCTCATCTGACCAGAACAAGGCATGCCCACCAAGTTACGGCAGCTGCATTACACATTTTGCAGTGGCGTGCATACACAAAGTTTCTGGAGTCAGACCCGAGCACTTCTTTGGGTTTCCCACGACTGGAGCATGAAGATGGCAGATGAACAGCCACAGTCTGCATACTGGACTACGGCCCTGGACTTCCAGTTATGTATTTTTCAGCTTTTCTATGCAATCCGCACAGGACACTTCAAGATGTATGTCCAATGCCTGACGAAGTTGGTACCTTGGATGTTTGCCATTGATCATGTCAACTATGCTCGCTGGTTGGCAGTTCACATCCGAGATTTGCAGTGCTGGAAGAAAACCACCCTGACGTATTCTAACGGTTCCAACCAACCACATAGTATATTGATAGCAAATGAGTCCTAAATAGGTCAAATCTTGCGATATAAAAAGGCAACTCAACAGTCTGTCAGCTTAGGCAATAAGTATAGAGACAATCAAGTACTTGAAACCCCATCTTTCCCTTCTAGAAGCAGCTGAATTGGTTAAATCTGATACCAAAACATGTAAAAGATAAGCCATTAAGAAGTCAAAAATACTTGACCTACTTGTTTTTTAAGTGACAAAATGCTTGTTTTCATTTTCAAAAATAAGTTTACATCATTTTTTTCTGCTATAAAGGTAATCACTGATAGTTATGAACTTTGCAAACTACTTGGAGCCAAACAAAATGTAAAAAAAAAAAAAACAATAAGATTTTAAGGACTTTGACCTACTTTTAAATGACCTACTTTATTAGAGTCTTACAAGTTAGCTTCAATATAGGCTTGTCTTCATACATCTTATCGAATACATACTCAGGGTTATTCTGAAACAGTTTTTTTGTTGCAAGAATGCATTGTTTTGTGCAAAAAAAAAAAAAAAGAAAGAACGTGACACACTGACCTAATTAATGTATGGCCATGGCCACGCCCTCCAGAGGTCACACCCATTGTGTTTCCAGAAAAAAATGTCACTCACAAAACGGCATCTGGAAAAGCTGGGTACCTGTGATAGAGTCTTCCACATGAACTGCAAAAGAAAATATATTAAAGGACTGGACAGAGTACACAATGATTTCTGGAAGAAGGTCCTAGTCAATTATTTAGAAAACAAATCTGTAATTAAGCTCGAAGTTGTTAACTGTAATAATATTCAAAGTCAAATGCTCTTCAATACCTTATTACGCACTTATAGACACAAAACGCTGTTCTTCCCAACTTGGCAAATGAAAGGAAACAGATTATTCATTCTCGAGAAAACCAGTTACTTAATCTTGAGGAACTGCAAAACATGATCGGGCACAACAGGGCAAATACCGTACTAGAGAATAACAGTTTTATCAATGCTATTCCAAAAGACATGGGTACAGTGGATACAGAACGGCAGAGAAAAAAAAAAGAATTCAGACATGCCAGGCAAGTCGGTTCAATACTAAAGTAAAGGGTATCAGGAAATTTGTATACGATGGTAAAAATACAAATGACTCCGTGCATGTCACAATTTTGGTTCAGAAATTTGACATCAGGATAGATGCATCAATATAGTCAAGAGGAAAAGATGTTACTAAAGAAACAAGATTAAGTGTTCTGCATTGGAAAACCTTGCACAATATTTATCCTACAACTTCTTCTAAGTAAAATGCAGGTAACAGAAAATGATAAGTGTTTTCTTATTGTCCTGACACAGTTGATTATATCGAGCATTTCTATGATTGTCCACCTGTGCAAATGTTTTGGTTTATTATCGATGATTTTATAAAGGTAAAAGCAGTTATAAGATGAAAGCTATCAGTGTTTGACACACTGTTTGGGGTAAGGAAATCTAGTCTACATCTTATAAATTACAAAATCATTACCTACATTATTCTTTTAGCTAGGATGTGTATAAAGTATATTTTTTAAACCGATTCTGTCTTCTCTCTACAACATATTTCCGAAAAAGAGCTGAACGTTAAAAAAAAAACATCACCTCTCCTTAAGTAGATGGGAAACACACTATCCGTTAAAGAAATCCTTTCTTCGAATATGTCAACAGAAACTGTCGTTGTGAATTGTATTTTAGGAAGCCTGTCAATTCTCCTTCTCTATCTCTCCCTCCCTCCCTCTCTCTCCTCCCTCCTCTCTCTCTCTCTCTCTCTCTCTCTCTCTCTCTCTCTCTCTCTCTCTCTCTCTCTCTCTCTCTCTCTCTCTCTCTCTTAGTTTGTCATCGGGTCGGTCGGCCCATCTGGTCTGTTTGCCTGTCTATCTGTCCGCTTGTCCGCCCGTCCGACCGCCTCTGTCTTCCCCCCCCCCCCCCCCCTCTCTCTCTCTCTTTCATTTTCTGCTTCAGCGTGAGAGTGACGTTTCTTTAATTTTATCTCCTTGTTCGCTTGTCTGTCTGTCTGTCTGTCTGCTTGTTTGTCTGTTTCTCTGTCTGTTTTGTCTGTCTGTCTGTCTATCTGCCTGTCTCTCTCTCTCTCTCTCTCTCTCTCTCTCTCTCTCTCTGTCTGTATGAGAGTGTGTATGTACCTGTTTGTCTGTCTATCTGCCTGACTCATTGTCTCTCTTCCTGACGTATTCTCACTATGTTTGTCTGCCGTGTAATGTCTGTCTGTCTCTGTCTGTCTGTCTGCCCTCCTCCCACCCTCTCTCTCTCTCTCGCTCTCTCTCTCTCTCTCTCCCTCTCTCTCTCTCTCTCTCTCTCGCTCTCTCTCTCTCTCTCTCTCCCTCTCTCTGACACATGTGTAAATACTCGTTCGCACTCAGGTTTCTCTCTCTCTCTCTCTCTCTCTCTCTCTCTCTCTCTCTCTCTCTCTCTGTCTCTCTCTCTCTCTCTCTCTCTCTCTCTCTCTCTCACACACACACACACACACACACACACACACACACACACACACACACACACACACACACACACATACACACACACACACACACACACACACACACACACACACACACACACACACACACCACATGGTTTCTTTATTTCCCATTTAAAAAGTGCTGTCGTCAGTGCTCTTTTGTATAATTGTTGCTTTCGGTGTGAAAGCAACAGAGCGAAAGCGAAGCATACTAAACATTAGAACATGAATAAACCTCGATGCCGTACATCAAACTCGAAAATAAAAGAAATGAAACAGCAAGCGGTAATGTAACACACAGACAATGCATGGTGTGTGAGGCTTTGAAGAAAAAAAGTGAAAAAAAAAGTGTGAAGGAAGAGGATCAAAGCCCCCCTGAAAAATAGAAAAAAGACCGTCTTTACACAAAGAGAAAGAAAAGGAGAAAAAAAATGCAAAAGACAAAAAAAACAATTGTAAAGATGTGGGTGTGGGAGGGGATCAAAATGATTGCATGATAAAGAATGGACAGGGTTTTTTTTTTTCCTCCTCCTCCTCCTCCTCCTCCTCCTCTCTCTCTCTCTCTCTCTCTCTCTCTCTCTCTCTTCTCTCTCTCTCTCTCTCTCTCTCGCTCTCTCTCTCTCTCTCTCTCTCTCTCTCTCTCTCTCTCTCTCTCTCTCTCTCTCTCTCTCTCTGTGACCCTTTTCCCAGTTTGTGAACGCTTAGTCTTAACGACAGAATAATTGCTGTCGTGCACTTGTTTCCCCTTAGTTATTCACTCAGCATATGTATATACGTATGTATGTGTGTGTCCGCATTTAGTTAATACACAACGCACAATTCAGCACAAAAAAAAAAAAAAATACTATCTTCATGACTTTTTTTTTAAATGTGTAGAATATGGTGTTAACACTGGCTTTCCAAATCAGGGGAATCATGTAAAGACATCCCCAATGAAAAAGAAAAGTGGTAAAGATGCTTTCAAACACAGTGTTTACAAAACATAATTAATATACATTCCAAAATGGACCATATAAGAGAAAAAAAAAACTTTAAAAGAGCAAGACATATTACAAACTCATTGGAGAGAAAATGAAATATGTCAACAAAACATCGTTACTTGCCGTAGTGAAACATTCAACAAAATTCAGAACCCAAATTGAGAATCCTTAAGACAAAGACATATAAACCAATCAAAAAAAAAAAAAAACAGTGAAAACGTCGAGGAAGAATGAAATGAAATAAATACGAGCCACTAAGAATCTTCTCTAGATTTCCATCATCGCTCTCAAAGGAATAGGAAACACTTCAAAACACCTAAAAAAAAAATCACTTTCCAAAGAACTAAAACAAGAAAATACATATGATTAATAGCCCCAAAGCAGAAGCCAAAACACGTTATCTGCATCATTTCATTCTATAGATCTTGCTCTTTTAACAAGATAGTGAACCAGAGCGACCGCACAGGATAGAGTGGTGTAATATTTGCACCGTTGCTAATACCCATTATAAGAGCGTTTTGCTTATATCTTCCCACAGAAAAGAGAACATATGATACAAAGCTATCAGCCAAGGCATGACAGTCAGTTAAAGGCAGAACAGGACGAGTCCTACACCCTCAGTATGCTCGTTGTCGTGGGGTGTGTATGGCTGTTGTAGGAGAGACACCTGCAGAAAGCAGAGTAGTGCCTACGCACACGACTGTGATGCGACCACCCAGTAAGGAAAACGCAAATCAAACCAATACCCACACAGGTCCAACTTCCCCAACTGATTCCTAACACATCATCAACTATATTCAAGAATGTCTCCACCCCCTGACCTTGACTATGAACAGAGCTCAAAAATACTGACTAAATGGAACGACTTAACGAACAACCAACGTGCCAAAATTGCCATAAACCGATCGTAACACACCAGTCTATTTACACATGGATCATGTACCTCTAGGTAAATATCAATGGGTATTTTAAATGAAATAGTATTTTCACAAACATATGCATAACACGTTGCAAAAAAAAAACAAACAAAGCGCTGTACACATTGACATAAACAGGTAGCGGTTCACAGCCGAAGCCAAAGGTAAAAAGTATCCCAGACAATGCTCTCGTCTTGCCAATATCAACTAACATGGCTGACGTATGGTTACCTCCTACAGGATATGACATGACGAGCTCACACATTGCCACCATTTTCCGACACAGATTGTCCTCAGTATCATCTCAGGCAAAAAATACGAACACAGTTTTACATGAACCTTCTAGACTGGCCTAAAAGAAAAAGCAACCAATCGGCAAAACATTAGCATGGCCGCTTCCCTTCACTTCCTCAAGCAATGTTCCAAACCCTGAGCTCTAGGCTACAATAAAAAAGCAGGCAACAAACGAAGTTGCAAGGGCATGCTTCAAACCACAGTACCCAAACAGTATCCTGAACTCAGGGCTATTGGGCTGCTTAAGCGGGCCTTAAGCGGACAAAAAATAGATGCTTGAAAATATAGAAACAAACTGTGTTCAAAACCTTTAGCTGTTTGCAACTCTCTACAAGAGCAGACCTCTAGTAGGTATGTAAAACATGTTTCAAAACATACAAACGTCTAAAACTCCACGGCTTGAATTATTCAACATTTTTGCATGATATGGGAATAGATTTCAGTTTGGGTAATCGATTGATCATTTGTTTGAGAGAAAATACAAAGTGCCAAGAAAAAAAAAAACCGCAGAATCCGAAATAGAAAGAAGGCAAAAACAACATCAAGACTGTATTTTTGCATCACAGTTATCAGAGACTGCCAACTAAAACCATCTATAATAACCATACAAAACTTTGTGTGAAAAGGCAAAAATCAACATGGGCTACAAATAAGAAAGGGTAGATCACAAAAACTCAAGAGAAGACAGAAAATGCGCGGCATTTGGCATAATCAAACCTGTATTCTTGAGCTGCATGTCTTTCACTACAACAGACACTGCTGGCATGAATATAGGCATAACAGTAACAGTAATGATAATAATGATAATGTTACTGGTAGGAACAGTTCTTTTACTTCTTTTCTCTTTTCTGTGCTTCTTGAAAGATCGGAGCCTGAATGGTTGTAGCTATCAAAAAATGACCTGCCAACTCCACAAGTTTGATTTCAGTGTACATTCCGAAAAAGAGCAGAGCGAATGGCGACAAAGCTATCAGCCAAGGCATGAAAGTCAGACACAAATAGAACAGGACAAGCCCTGCACCTCGCAGAAATGTTCGTCGACATGTTGTGTGTGGATCACACATGTAGAAATCAGACCACTGACTGCACATAAATGTATGATACCACCACCCAGTCAGGAGAATGTAAATCAAACTAAACACCTACAAGTGTCCACCTTAGCCATTTGATACTCAACTCTTCACTGAGCACATACAAACCGAACGGAAGAAAGTCTACTATAAAAACTACCAAGTAAAACAGAACAAATACTGATACTGATCTAAATTTCAAACAGAATGTAGCACAAGACTTATTCCCATCCCATGCGAAGACGCGTGTTTTGACCTTAGTAACAGAAAGCATCGGAATAACTGTCCGACTGAGCTGGTTGGTCATCAACACTCCGGGTGGTTTGCCTTTCGTTCTGCTGTTCTGCTGGAGACAGGATGACAACACAGGCATCTCTCCTTGGTAATCCTGTTGCATCCCCCATGGGATCAGAGGTCGCTGGTTCCGTATTTCCCTCAGATAGATGTGGTTCGAGCAGAGAAGATCGTGTAATTCTGGCACCTCAGACTTTGTGTGAGGTGTGTAGTGACCAGTGTTACCTTCAGCGGAATCAAGTGCTCTTTTTTCAAGCGTCCTGTACAAGCACGCTGTTTGGTTTCCTGAGTGGGGCTCATGAGTGAACTTTCCTCTCCTGCTCGTTTTTGTCACTGTCAGTTCAAATAAGGAGGTTTCATCTGTCTCATAATGGACCGACTCCTCAAAACAGCTTTCGGAGATCTTTTCTTCAACTTCAGGCGGAGATGCTGATTCTCCCTGTGCTGTCAGTCCATGAACAGCTTCCACCTGCTCCAGTGCGATGTGTTCGCCGCCCACCTGGGTTGCCCCCCTGCCCGATGCACCGTCACTGCTGTCCTCTTCTGTGGTCCAAGGCCTAGTCAAGGCACCGACACTGACCATTTCCATCAGTGTCGTCTCCTCGTCGTCATTCTGTCGGTGAATGTCGGAGGACAGGCTGTGGCTTGGTGTAGGAGACAGAGGTGGCAAACTCCACTGCAGAGATGGCGTACTACACTGCAGAGATGGCGTACTACACTGCAGAGATGGCGTACTACACTGCAGAGATGGCGTACTACATTGCAGAGATGGCGTACTACATTGAAGAGATGGCGTACTACACTGCAGAGATGGCCAACTGGACTGCAGTGAAGGCAGACTTGATTCACTCGTGGAAGTGACAGTCACAGCAACCGACATTGAGAGATATTGTCTGGACTGCAGACAAAAACACATTCATGGGCTCAATATGTACGTAAAGAACACAATGTTGTAGGTTGTCATCTTCGATCAGGTTGACCTGACAGCATACAACACTTCATTCACACAGCAAACAATGTGCTGCTCTGCTGTCCGGGTCAGTATGTCCACCAAGACTGTTGCTGCTTTTTTCTTTTTTTTCCTGTTATTGTTTAGTGATTTTATGGTAATGATGTATATTAGGCTTGCTTTGGGCTGAGAAGGAAATCAAGGCAACATAATGACATGATGATACCTGTGTGAAGGAAATCAAGGCAACATGAAGACATGATGATACCTGTGTGAAGGAAATCAAGGCAACATGAAGACACGATGATACTTGTGTGAAGGAAATCAAGGCAACATAAAGACATGATGATACCTGTGTGAAGGAAATCAAGGCAACATGAAATCATGATGATACCTGTGTGAAGGAAATCAAGGCAACATGAAGACATGATGATACCTGTGTGAAGGAAATCAAGGCAACATGAAGACATGATGATACCTGTGTGAAGGAAATCAAGGCAACATGAAGACATGATGATACCTGTGTGAAGGAAATCAAGGCAACATGAAGACATGATGATACCTGTGTGAAGGAAATCAAGCAACATGAAATCATGATGATACCTGTGTGAAGGAAATCAAGGCAACATGAAGACATGATGATACCTGTGTGAAGGAAATCAAGGCAACATGAAATCATGATGATACCTGTGTGAAGGAAATCAAGGCAACATGAAATCATGATGATACCTGTGTGAAGGAAATCAAGGCAACATGAAATCATGATGATACCTGTGTGAAGGAAATCAAGGCAACATGAAGACATGATGATACCTGTGTGAAGGAAATCAAGGCAACATGAAGACATGATGATACCTGTGTGAAGGAAATCAAGGCAACATGAAGACATGATGATACCTGTGTGAAGGAAATCAAGGCAACATGAAGACATGATGATACCTGTGTGAAGGAAATCAAGGCAACATGAAGACATGATGATACCTGTGTCCTGTGAGGAGGGCAAGTGCAAGGAAACCCGGAGGTCAGCAGCTCGTGCAGATTCTCCGGCACGGGAAGTGAGTGCCGTGCCATCAACCTCCGCATCCGGACCACGTGACTTGTGACGTCACGTCCCGCCAATGTTTTGAAGGGGTCGAATATCTTTGGCCAGTCTGTTGAGGACGTTCTGTAGCGATGGTAAATGTTTCTGGAAAAAAAAAATTTCAAACAAATATTTATGCTATTAATGTTTTTATGATATTAAAGCATGAAATTTCACGGTGAGTTTAATTCACTCATTTCAAAACAATCATCAGCCATAGTGATTCCCAGAGAGTTGCCAGCTGGAGCCCTATCATATCATCATTACGTCTTTGTAGGAAAGTTTTGGTCCCAGCCTACTCAGTTTCTGTTCAACGTTTTCGGTGGGCTCTCAGATAGCAGGACTGAGATCACATAGTCGAAATTGATTCTCTGGTTTAAAGGATGTATCTCTAAAAGCGGTGCTTAGCTTTCATGACCAACTTTCAAAGTAAGCCAAAACATAAAACCGCACACAAACCAAGCTGCAAAGTGGCACTTAATGTACAATTCGAGACAGACAAGTAAATGTTTAACAAAAAAAAAAAATCTTCTACAAATGTCATAAATAGCAGGCATAAAAATGCTCAAAACAAGTCCTCAACTGGCTGTCGGCAGCATTCTTCGTTATGCATTCACCATTCTTATCCAAGACTTCAGAATCGGGAGGTCCAAATTCCAGTCCTAAAGATTCTTTTTAGATCGCTCTGTTGTGATAACTAGATGGTGTCAGGTCCACACCATGTAAAATAAAAGTTTTAAAAGACCAGTTTACAAGCCTAGAGTGCCTATAGGAAATCCAGCATAGAATCGTAATAGCTATCAGTTCCCTTGATTAAATGTCATGTCATTTAAATGTCAGTCAAATGATCAGAGGCGTTAGTGTATGGTTAAAAGATGCTGCATAATGTGTGAAAAATTGAAAGTAAAGATACAAGGCAAACATGGTGATCCCCCCAGGGTACTCTGTCAGAGTGCTGCGGTTTGTATTCACCTGATCAGGTTTCATTTTGAAAGGCCAGGTGCCAGAACAAACACTCTTTAAGCAAGAAACAAAGTTTAGTCTACAGTGCATGATTACAGACATAAGTTACGTTACGTATAAAAACTCTTAGAAAAAAAATAGAACACATTTTTGAGAAATTCAAAACAAAGTTAAGCACACATTGAACAATTTAGAGAAATGATTCTTAAGTTTTAAAGATCTATGGTAGGTAATTTTCATGAACAAAGTGTTAACAAAACAATGATTGTAATTTGAAATGTCTTCTTTCAGTAGAAGATTTTTTTTTTTTTTCGTTGAAAAACAAAAAATCGCAAAGTTGCTGGGGCAGATGGAAACATTAAGAAGATGATTCACTGTGTTGGCAAAGCTAAACTGGTTTCTGCTGCTTTTTTATTTACATTTCAATCCTTTATTTGATATGAGTTTTTTTTTCTGAAACATTTTGTCAGAATCTGTTGTCATCTTGCAGCCAAAGCAAGCTATCGATGAATGTCTTCGGACAATATTTTAGTAACTGACATTGTGCTGTGACTGACAGAAAACTTCCAGATATAGATGAGGAAAGCAGCATTACTTTCAAATGTCAAATTATTTGTATTGGAATATAGAACAATTGACCAAATATTATTTTGATGTTGTTTGTGAAAAAGCAAGTCTTGTTTTAAATCGTAAATTATGAATAACATGTAAATAGTGTCCACAGTTAGGTTCATTATCGGTTTAGGTGAGGTTAACCCAAAGGGAATCGAACAAGTAGCCTTAAAAAGCTTGAAACATGTTAGGTGTGCTTAATATCAAAGTTTTGCCGGTAAAACTAAGGTTGGCAAAGTTTTCAGTTTATGTTGATAGAGCCGACTGTGTCCAGGAGCATCATTCAGGCCACAGCTGAGGATGGACTTTTAGAGGAAGACTGAACCACTTTGCATGGACACTGTGGAGAACTGAACTGGTGGAAACACCCCTGACATGCTGCACACAACTGAGCCAGGGGATGTGGAGAGAGGCTGGACAGACCTAGAGTTCATCATGGCACTGTGACGATCTACCGTGGAAGACAGCGATGACAACCTACAGTGGCACACAATGTTGACCATGATGATGATGATGATGATGATGATGATGACGACGACGACGACGATGACTCAGGTCACAAAGACACTGGTTTTACCTGTATTCGTCAGGTGTGATTAGAGCAGCCTCAATCAGGATGTCTCCCACCTCTGCAGGACTAATTCTTTCCCGGATGGAGCAGCGAGTGCAGTCAGGGTGTTCTGCTTCTACCCAGCTGCCGCTCGTCTCTGGAACCCAGCTGGCATTTCCGGGGAGCCAGCACCGCTCGGGTATGATGTGCCAGTAATGCTGGCAGAGGGGCGGCAGGACCTTGGTGATGAACGTGCCGTGGTTGATGGTGAAGAGAATGTGCCACAGTCGTCTGACACACAAGTAGGGGTAACGCTAAATCACTATATTACATGAGGGGCTGTGGTGTGTGTGTGTGTGTGTGTGTGTGTGTGTGTGTGTGTGTGTGTGTGTGTGTGTGTGTGTGAACGTGTATGTGTGTGTGTGTGTGTGTGTGTGTGTGTGTGTGTGTGTGTGTGTGTGCGCGTGTGTGTGTGTGTGTGTGTGTGTGTGTGTGTGTGTGTGCGCGCGCGCACGCGCCTGTGTGTGTGTGTGTGTGTGTGTGTGTGTGTGTGTGTGTGTGTGTGTGTGTGTGTGTTGTGTGTGTGTGTGTTGTGTTGTTTTGTTGTTGTGTTGGGTTGGGTTGGGTTGGGTTGGGTTGGGTTGGGTTGGGTTGGGTTGGTTGGTTGTGTCGTGTCGTGTCGTGTGTGTGTGGTGTGTGTGTGTGTGTGTGTGTGTGCGTGCGTGTTTGCTTATTTGAAGTTATTTGAAATGAAACTGGCCTGATACGTATTTCTTATGCTTTATTGCAGTATGTTACATATTTCCAGGGGCGCTTGTTATCGTAGATCTTCGTTACTTGAAGGACATAGGCCCAGTGAAATTCTATGTGAAAATCAGTGATTTGTCCGGTGGAAAATTAACAGTCAGTATCGAAAAGTCAGTAACATGTTGGGTGGAAAAATCAAGAGTGTGAAATAAGCAACCTGTCAGACAAAAACACCCATAAAAATGTGAAAGTCAATCGGATGTCAGAAAAAAAAAAAAAAACAATGTTGAAATTCAGTGACATATCATAGGGAAAGACAAACATTCAGTGTTAAAATCAGGAGCGGATCACACAGAAACACCAACGGTTACTGTGGAGGTCAATGACATGCCAGACAGAAACACAAACTCTATGCACGCTGTGTGTTCTTTTAATTAAAGGGACGTACTTCTCACACTACCCGTTATGGCTTCTGTGTGATATGTCACTGATTTTCACACCATTTCTTTGTGTTTTTGTCGTACATGTTACTGTCTACCGGGGCCGGAATGGCTTAGTGGCTAGAGCGCTGGACTCATCCTCGTAGTGATCCCGAGTTTGTGAGTTCGAATCACCGTCAGGCTGTTTCGGTACAGGTTAATTTTCGCTCAGGGTTAACTTTGCTTCTGGCTCCATTTCCCTGAAAAGGCCTTCGAATGAGACTATGAATCGAGTTTCCTTACGTGAATGCATGCATGCCTATCTTGCAGACATAAACTCCCATCACCAACTTTCGGAGGACAAGGTCAGTTTGTGGATGACATATTACGCACAGCATGTAACTTGAGTGAAAAGTCATCAGAATAAAGGAAGAAAAGCGAGTGAGTGATGATGATGTTGTCTGAATTACACCTGACACGACCAAAGGCATGGCCAGCAGGCAGCGCTTCATTCGGTTCTACCCAGGTAGGCAGCCCATTGTCTATGCGAGAGCGTGGATTGTATCGTACTTAGAGCTTGGTCTCTAACGCAGGATACGCGCCACGAAGGTAAGAAGAAGAAGAAGAAGAAGAAGAAGAGAAGGGAGGAGGAGAGAAGAGAAGAAGAAAGGAAGAGGAGGAAGAAGAAGAAGAAGAAGAAGATGAAAAGAAGAAGAGAAGAGGAGGAGGAGGAGGAAGAAGGAGAAGGAGAAGGAGAAGGAGAAGAAGAAGAAGAAGAAGAAGAAGAAGAAGAAGAGAGAAGAAGAGAGAAGAGAAAAGAGATGGAGGGGGGACGGAAACACGGATGAGGAGTGTGGAGGAAGAAGAAGAGAGAGAAGGAGTATCAAAGGAGGGGGAAGGGGAGTAAGTCTGAAAGTCAATAATATTGCATAAAGAAGACACACAGTTGGAAGTGAAATACAAACACTTAGTGTGGAAATCAGTGACATGTCAGACAAAAAGAGAAAACACTTAGTGTGAAAATCAGTGAAGATGTCAGACAAAACAACAAACACTTAGTGAAATCAGACATGTCAGACAAAGAACACAAACACTTAGTGTGGAATCAGTGACATGGCAGACAAAAAACAAAAACACTTAGTGTGGAGAAATCAGTGACATGAAGAGAGAAGAACAGAAAAAAAGAAGTGTGGAAAAAAGGAGTGACACTTAGTGTGTGGAAATCAGTGAAGAAAGACAAAAGACGAACACTTAGTGTGGAAAAGAGAGAAGAAGTCAGACAAAAGACAAACACTTAGGAGAAGAAGAAAAAACACACAAACACAGTGACATGTCTGACAAAAAGACGAACACTTAGTGTGGAAATCAGTGACATGTCAGGACGGAAACACAAACACTTAGTGTGGAGGTGTAGTGAAATATCACAACAGTTGTCTGAAAGTCAATCAGTTGCATCTCAGACCGAAAGACAACAATTGGTGTGGAAAATACAAACACTTAGTGTGGAAATCAGTGACATGTCAGACAAAAACACAAAACTTAGTGTGGAAATCAGTGACATGTCAGACAAAAATGCAACACTTAGTGTGGAAATCAGTGACATGTCAGACAAAACACAAACACTTAGTGTGGAAATCAGTGACATTGTCAGACAAAACCACAAACACTTAGTGGGAAATCAGTGACATGTCAGGCAAAAAACACAAACACTTAGTGTGGAAATCAGTGATCATGTCAGACAGAAAACAGAAACATTAGTGTGGAAATCAATGACATGTCAGACAAAAACACAAACACTTAGTGTGGGAATCAGAGTGACAGAAAGACAGGCAAAAACACAAACAATTAGTGTGTAAATCAAATCACAATAGTGCGGGACGGCAGCCAATCTAAGGCAGAAAGTGTGGAAATCCTATTACATATCAGACAGAAATGCATGCTTTTAGTGCGAGAGGTCAGTTTCGTGCCAGGCAGAAATGCAGGCTTTTAGTATGAGAAGTCAGTTTCGTGCCAGGCAGAAATGCAAGCTTTTAGTTTGGAAAGTCAATCATGTGTCAGACAGAAATGCAAGCATTTTAGTGTGTGAAGTCAATCACTAGTCAGGCAGAAATGCAGGCTTTTAGTGTGGGAAGTCAATCACTAGTCAGGCAGAAATGCAGGCTTTTAGTGTGGGGAAGTCAATCACTAGTCAGGCAGAAATGCAAGCTTTTAGTGTGGGTAGTCATTCACTTGTCAAGCACGGATACAAACCGCGTGTGAAATCGGTGACCTATCAGGCCAAAACAGAAACAGTGTGGAAGGAGAAACACAATGATCGTGTCAAGCTGGCGACACTAGAGGGAGAAACTCAAACCATGGGGAGGCAGTGATACACACACAGGTCACAAGTACAAACAGGTGGACGTCATGGACGTGCAGAAGCTCACCTGGCCTTCTCGCGCGCCTTGTAGGGTAGTGGAGACCACGCAGTG
>JADBJO010008171.1:10000-12500 GCA_016801955.1 Conus betulinus | reverse complement strand
TCGTCGTTTGCTCTCTGAATCGAAAGCACACACATGTCATCGGGGGCATCTTTATCTACGCTACGGATGAAGACTAAGCTTTCCGGCAAGACAAATCCTTCGTCATAATCAGCGGAATCCGCCGTTGATCTCGTCTTGAAGGACGTGAGTGTGTCGTCGGTGGCGGTGGACGTACTGCTTTCTCTTTTGGAACTGCTGGACGTGTCTCGGGTCCGTGGACAGCGTGTCTGAAGTGTCAGAGGTCACCAGCCTGTGACCTGGTGCGCCCAGCTGTGCTGACAGAACGACCTGCTGCTTGGAGCGTGCGCCCTCCGTGAGCCCGTGAGCCTGACGACGCAGGTTGGCCTGGGTCAAGTCTGCCACCTCGTTGGGAAAACACGTACCGTCAAAGAATTCCATCTGGGAGGAATCACTGATGCAGCTGGCACACGAATCTCTGGAAGAGTTCAAATGGTAAGAATGGCCTGAAATTTTGTGAGGGATTTCTTCCACGGCGTCTTTTGAGGCAGCGTGTGATGAAGGAACCTTGGTTCTATGTTCTTCGGCTGTTTTGGCTTCCCGCCTTTCTCCAGTCAACCCCGTCATGTGTTCATGTCTAACAGACAAGGTTTGGTCACATAATAACCTTTGTCTCTTGTTTATATATGGACCGGAATACAACGAGGGCTTAGCAGAAGCACTAGTTCTTGTGAAAATGTCATCTTTTGAAAACGCACTTGTTTGTTTCCTAAACGATACTGACGATGTGTCTCTGTTTAACCCTCGCCCCAACTGTTGCTTCGTTAATGACTTCACGGATTCTTTGGCCTAAAGTTTTGTTGCCGACACAAGAACCACTAGTCGTGGATCCATGTAATGAAAAAGATGAAGGAGCGCTCTGAGAGAGCTGAACTAACCTCTCATCACCACTCGAGTGCACGTGCTCACAACTGTCACTGCATGCAGTGTCACCAACAAACAACAACGAGTTGTCTCCCTTTCTGGGGGAAGTTTTGGCCGTTGCAGCGTGTACAGAGTGTGACTGTTTGGGGAATGTGTGCTGATCGTGAGAATGGTTGGAATTATTCTTTATCAGGCGCCGATGTCGCGCAGGAGCTTGGGCGACACAGAGCCAAAACACACTGCCGACTGTGAGTTTTGTTTGATCGTGTCTTCTGTCACCACTGCGGTGGCTGGCGGTTCGTGGATGATGAAAGCAGCAACAGCCTGTGCGTCCCTGCGGTCATCCTGTGGCACGGTGGTAGTCTGGTCCCCGCTTTGTATGTCCCTGGGTGGCACGCCACCTCCATGGCCTGGGGGGTTCCCTGGCTGTCCCTGCCGGCCAGGACCACGGCCGTGGATGGCTGAGACACCATGGTGCACGTTCTGACCGGTGTCCCTCTGGGCTGTGGGCAGAACAAGATCGGAGTGGGGGGGACTGGAGCACGGTGTGGCTGAGGAAGAAGAGGTAGAACTGGTGCCCAACGGAATGGAGGGGAAGACATTGTCCTCCCGCCAGGGCAGTTTTCCCCTGTGGGCTTTCTGACGAAGATGATGAACATGAGGATAATGTTGGAGGAGTTTTCATGTAGTGCGCTCTGTATGTCCCGAACGGAGTCCAGTCCAGCATGCTACGTTCATCCGCTGTTGTAGTGGGCGGGTTCCCTCTTCCACTGTCTTTTTCCTTGGTGTTGAATTCCAGATGACAGCAGAACTGGACTTTCTGGCATTTTTCTGGCAGAGACTGGCGAATTAGACAGGCGAGGAGGAAGGGAAATTTCTGCAATGACTTTTTGTCGGATGCTGAAAGAGGTGTCCTCTACTCTCCAGGCAGTCCTGATGTTGAAACGACAGTTTCTGATATACATGCTGTCTGGGTTTCAAAGTGTCTGCTGAATATGCACCGTTCCCCGGGATCACAGAGCTTGCTGGGGCGTTAGCTGGAAACCTTCGTTCCACAGACGGACTTTGACTGGGAGTTCTTTGCACGATCAGAGGGCTGCCAGGGCTTGGGGGAGAGCTTTCCGCACGATCACTGGACTGTTTTCCGCACTCTTGGACCATACTCCTGGAATGGTGCTGTTGTTTGTTCTGTGAACACGGTGCCCGGGTTCTGACAGCTTCCGAACGCTGTGGACTTGGTTTTGTCATCAGTCTGAGGAATCCCCATCATAGCAGCCGTTTTGGGGCTCATGCTTTTGCTTCTTCGATGTGCACGTGCGTCTGGCACCTTTGAGTCGCTAGTATTGTCATAATCGTCATAGCCTGCCTCACACTGCAGCTGAGCAAAACCCGGTGTTGTTGAAATGAGTCAAATGTTCTGTGCTGCGTTGTTCGATATTTCTTTTCAGGTAATCCAGTCGGTCGATGCAGGCAGCTGTCGAGACGGCAGCTGAGGATTTGACCCCATCACCAGCTTTGATGACAGGGTCAGCTTTCAGACATCGATGCTTTGGAAAAGAAAAGAGAAGAAGGTAGGCCCGAACAGATCTGAGGCCCCGTGAGTTCAGCCTTGGCATTA
>JADBJO010008171.1:2500-5000 GCA_016801955.1 Conus betulinus | reverse complement strand
CCTGCTCTGGAGCTAATGGCGATGACTCAACGGCAAACCTGTCTGACTCAAACCTTATAAATACTCTCGTACATGCGGCAGCTGGGAGCAGCTGACTGCTGTGATGAGTCTGTTTTGGTTCCCCCCCCGCAAATATTGCCCCCTCCAGTCCAAGAATGAAGGTTGGGTAGGGCGGGGAAGGGGGGAGGAGAGGGGGGGGGAGGGAAGGAGTAGTCAAGTCAGGTCAGGTCAAGTCAAAGGTAGCTCAGGTCACGTCAATTCAAGTCAAATTACGTGAAGTCAGGTCAGGTCACGTCGACTCAAGTCAAGTCAGGTCAGGTCACGTCCACTCAAGTCAGGGCAGGCCACCTCAAGTCAGGTCAAGTAAGGTCAGGTCAGGTCAAGTCAGGTCAAGTCACGTCAAGACAAGTCAGGGTCAAGGACAAAGGTCAAATCAGGTCAGTCAGGTCACGTCACGTCAAGTCAGGTCAGATCACGTCAATCAGGTCACGTCAAGTCAAATCAGGTCAGATCACGTCAATCAGGTCACGTCAAGTCAAATCAAGTCAAGTCATCGCCAAGCCAACCTCTGCGGCCATGTCAGGGCTGCATGCGGGTTTTAAAGACAGAACCACATACAAGAGGGAAGGTGGAGGGGGGTCGGGGAGTGGGGTGAGGAGGTGTGTGTGTGTGGGGGGGGGGGGGTTTAAGGTGCGAAGGGGCATTTTATCCATACCCTAAATTTGGGTTTTGTCGAGTTTCCTTTCAGATGCTTGGCGTAAACTTGTTCCTCTTCTTCTGTGGTTGTTCTTTGTTGTTGCCATTGTTGTTGTTGTTGTTGTTGTTGTTGCAATTGTGGTTGTGTTGTTGTTGTCGTTGTTGTCGTGGTTTGTTGTTGCTGTTGTGGTTGTGACTGTTGTTGTCGTCGTCGTCGTTGTTGTTGCTGTTGTTATTGTTGTTGTTGTCGTCGTCGTTGCTGATGTTGTTATTGTTGTTGTTGTTCTTCTTCTTGTTCTTGTTCGTGTTGTAATTGTTGTTGTGTTGTCCTACTCATCATCCTGCATTTACTATATCACTGCTATTAGCATGTCTACTTCTGACTTCCCTTCAACTGTTACTGCTGACATTAGAACTGCAAAGTCTACAGTTACCACAGCTGCTACGCCTACTTCTGCTGCTGCTGTTGCTGCTGCTATTACCACTAATATCACTACCACACTACTACTACCACTATACTACTACTACTACTACTACTACTACTACTACTACTACTACTCTTCTTTATCTTTTTTCATCACCTCCTCCTCTTTTGTCCTCCTTTTTTTTTTTTCTCTTTTCAGTCTTCCTGTTCTAGTTTATACATCCTGGTGATGACGTGACAGTTTCATTACTGAAATCTTCATGCTCACAGTATCAGGCCGAAACTGAGAGGCTGACCAGTCCCCTCAATTTTACACACCCGGATTTTTTTTTTTTAATGGAATTTTTTTTAGAAATTCATTGACAAAAATGACATTATACAAAAAGGCCTTAGGGGGAAATATGCCCTGCAGAACGGACAGAAATCTGTACAATATTCACAGTGTTCAATCTGTACAATATTCACAGTGTCTAATTGCCGCATAACAACAACAACAATAATAACAAAAAGGCTGGCATGTCTTCAGCATCTCTAAGAGAAAAAGGCTCACACCTGTGACCAGCACTGTGCCCGGAGAACGGGCCATCAAGGCGGAAGCAGTGGACGATAGACAGAAAGACCGAAGTCATCACATTAATAAAAGGTTTGACTCCAGAAAAGTGATGGAAAAAGAGGAAGTTCTCACACACACACACACACACACACACACACACACACACACACACACACACACACACACACACACACACACACTCACTCACTCACTCACTCACAGTGAGAGACAGACAGACAGGCAGGCAGGCAGACAGACAGATAGACAGATAGACAGACAGACACAAACACAGACACAGATAGATAGATAGATAGATAGATAGATAGATAGATAGATAGATAGATAGACAGACAGACAGATGGATTGATAAACAGATAGACAGGTAGAGAGACAGGCACACAGGCTAGCATATAAACAGACAGACAGACAGGGGGAGAGAGAGACAGAGAGAGACAGAGAGAGACAGAGAGAGAGAGCATACATACAGAGACATACATACATACATACATACATAAACATACATACATACATACATACATACATACATACGTACGTACGTACGTACGTACATGCATAAATAAGAACGGCGATCAGGAGGAATTACACATGTTTAATGTTGGTGTTGTGCCCCGAACAGTCACGGTATGCCCGATACATCTCAGCTGATCGTTTGTATATTTCTCAAAGAAAATTAAATCAGAACTTTCTATAAGAATAAAAATGAGTGAACAAGAATAAAATTGAGTGCCTACATGGTGCAGCAATTCCAACGTTAATCTAGTTCTCTGTGCTATACATAAATGTAAGAATGGGTGGAGGGGGGAGGG
>JADBJO010008170.1:97500-100331 GCA_016801955.1 Conus betulinus | reverse complement strand
TTTGGCCAGCCATCTTAGTTTTGTGAAAGATTTCACAATTTTTCATCCATTCACCTCTTGTTGGTCATCAGGCTTCTGATAGCTTGGTGATGGGAATATGATGAAGCAGTAAAATATTTTAACACCGACGGAAATGACTTGTGTAACATAAATCTGGATTCAGGGATGAAATAATTTTAACCTAATGTGGATGTTCTATGACCTTTGTCATCATCTTTTCTTTCCTCATCTTTTTGTCTCATCCTCTCTGTGTGTTTGTGAGTGCCTGTCAGAGCATGTTCAGTGTGTGTGTGTGTGTGTAGATGTGTGTGTGTGTCCTCTGTGTTTCAGTACTGTTTTTAGCAGTTATAAAGTGTGACCCCATAAATATTTGTGGTCCCCCGGAAAATTTGGAAAAATTTGGTGATGATAAAGGTGAATGCATGCACAAACGGATTGTGATGAAGGGTGAAAGTTGTAGAGCCCAGAGTTTTCAGAGAGCATTTTCAAGTCATTAAGCGCAAAATGTGCGCATCTTAAGTGGATTGTCAACCCAGAGACTGACTTGCTTTCGTGAGCCCTGTGTGTGGCATTCTCATCATCCTCTTTTTTTTTCCCTTCGCCAGGTATTTCAAGAATATTTGTAATAAAGTTTGAATTATGGGAACATGTTATTCGTTAAAAAAAAAAACAAAAGTGGGGGGGGGGGGTATCTATTCTACTACATAAAGACATTTTTTTCAGCTCCTTTAAATGAGATTGGTGTCAACAACATTGATGACAATAAACAACATGGTCACTGCAATTGCTACAATACTTTGTTCATTTTTTATTGGAACATGTTTCATGAAGTATTTGGGCTAAAATGGTGTGATTTTCAACAGCTCCACTTTCTCAAGACTGACTTCAACCGATGGATGGATGAAGACGATTCAGAAGATGAGGAGAAAGAAGATTTCAATTTAGATGAAGTAAGTAATAGATCATATATATATATATATATATATATATATATATATATATATATATATATATAGCATGTATTGATTAGCATGTATGTCCCATGTCAAGCATATATATATATTATTAAAAACAAGGGTTTAAACTTCTATTCCATTTTCTTAACAAATGTTGCTCCCAGTACGGTTGAGCATTTAAAAAAAATTACTGTTGGTACTTATAACCATTATGTATCTATCTAAAATATATATATATATATATATATATATATAATAAATGTGCTTTGTAAATTGCAAAGTGTAAGTGAATTGTTAAGAATATAAACAGTGCATGTAAATGCTAATCTGCCATTTGTGTAATAACTGGTTTATATTAAAGTTGCAGATTAGCATGTATTGTCCCATGTCAAGCAAATACCAGTTTCCCAAACTCTGTTTGGCCCTTTTTTTGCGACTAGTGTAGTAGATAATCAACAGATAAAAGTGTATTGTGCTTGAGACCAAGCACAGAGCTATGTATTATGATGTGTGCTTTCTCCCATTTGATGGCAAAATGCTGAACAGGTTATCCAGTCAATTTTTTGCTCCATCTTGCTTTTCATCTTTCTGGATTTTAGATCACCTTTTTTTTCAGGGACATTGGGTGTGCGTGTGTGTGTATGTGTGTGTTTATATGATGAGCGTTCTGTGTAACCATTTTCATTATTGTAATTGTCATTATCAGTGATATGATTATTGAAACATACCCTGACATAAAATGACTGGGATGGACCGTCCAAGATGGGAGAAAGTGTGTTGGTAGCTGAGAATTGAAACCATTGTCACACAGCGCAGACCTCCAAGGGTGGTACAGGGCTGCTCAAAGGGCAGGTGGGGACGGTGCTTTTCTGGGTCCTCCCCAGCGCCTTCGGGTGTTTCTTTTCTTCTTTGTCTTAACTAGGCTGACCCTGGAGAAAGGTCCAGTGACGGTGAGGAAAAAGACCCACTGACCACAGGGAAAGTCCTGTTGACAATGGGGAAAAGACTACAACTTTGGATTCTCTCTTGAGGGCACATAAGACCGTATGGCGAAAGCTTGGCTGTGTCTGGAGTGGCACTGTCTTCATCTGTCCTTGGGCAGGGGGGGTTGGGTCTGTGGGGTGTGCTCGGCAGCTGGAGGGTGGTGGTTTTCGCCGGTGGGCTCTGCAGTCATGAAACACGGGTTGGTACACCCTTGGGGATGCTACTGTAAGGCTGTTATGAGTTGCATCCTGTAGTCTGATTTACCTCTGTTCAGGAGCAGTTATGTCCCTTGATATCTAATGGAGTGTCCTACGCGTGCCTGTACCCATTGTCAACACAGCGCAGACCTCCAAGGGTGGTACAGGGCTGCTCAAAGGGCAGGTGGGGACGGTGCTTTTCTGGGTCCTCCCCAGCGCCTTCGGGTGTTTCTTTTTTCTACCCTCATTAGCAGCCGTGAGGACCCCAAGCATGGATCAACGCGGCGCATCCATCGCCCTCTCATCGACAGCACCAGACGTTAGATCTTCTGCAGGGAGATGTTCCGTGATGCAGTCACCTTTGTATGCAGCTGGTCCATGCTGTGCACGTGATTTGTGAGGGCGCGCACGTGCCTGCGTACCTAGATGATCCTATGACGTTCTGCGTCACTGAGATATGGGGCAGAGATCGCTGCCCAAGAGTCAAATGCTGCTGTTTTATCCTGCACCGAGTTCTTCAGATTTCTCCGAACTGACTTCATTCCTGCTCCTTGAAATGACATTTCTTTCCCTTTGTTTCTGTAACTAGGTAACTAGGGTTTAAGAGTTTCTTCCCCTGTTGTTGGCTGTTGTTGTTTTCTTCTTTTTTTTCTTTTTAAATTTTTTTTTTTAGTAACCGTTTGTTTTTCATGTT
>JADBJO010008170.1:90000-92500 GCA_016801955.1 Conus betulinus | reverse complement strand
TTGCAGTGAACACATTACATTGCAGTGAGCCCATTACATTGTAGTGAGCCCATTACATTGTAGTGAGCCCATTACATTGTAGTGAGCACATTACATTGCAGGGAGCATATTACATTGCAGTGAGCACATTTTGCAGCATGAATAATATCATCAAAAATTGTCTTTTAAATACTTGCTTATGTACAGTTAATCCACACTTAAGCAAAGCATGGCGCATGGCTACATGCCGATGTCACCACATGCCGATGCCGATGTGACCACATGCCGATGTGACCACATGCCGATATGGCCACATGCCAATGTGACCACATGTCGTTTTGACCCAAGCCTAACAACGACACGTGGTCACATCGGCGTGTGGTCACATCGGCAAGTCTACAATTCTTTGGTAAAAATAGTGGAAATCATGGTCACAACAACCGTGGTCACTACGACACATGGTCACAACGACACGTGGTCATAACGACATGTGGTCACAACGACACATGGTCACAACAACATATGGTCACACAACACATGGTCACAACGACATATGGTCACAACGACACATGGTCACAACGACACATGGCCACAACGACACGTGGTCACAACGACACGTGGTCACAACGACAGAGCCCACTGTGGTTTGACTCAGTCAAGAAATAATGGTAAGACATTTGCGGGCTCATGCAGCAATCTCGGATCTGCTGTATCTCGCGTGCTGCAGAGTTTCAGAGTTGACTCACACGACTATTGTTTTTTAGTTTGCAAGGGGACGACTGATGCCAGATGCATATTTCCGACTAGTACTTTGTGCATATGTCGCAAAAGGTGCACGTCAACGGATACCCTGCATGAGGATTAAAAAAAAGACACCTGACAGCCAAAACAGTAAGAAAACCCATCCTATCCCCGTGTTGCTTGTAATTGTACAGGATTTGGTATGGTAAAACATCCCTCTCTCTGTCTGTCTGTCTGCTGTCTGTCTGTCTGTCTGTCTGTCGATGTCACGTCTGTCTGTCTTTCTCTCTCTCTCTCTGCCTCTCTCAACTCTCTCTCTCTCTCTCAAGATGAAAATACCACCAATGCACATGACCCCTCTATTTTCGCTGGTATGCGTGCCAGCACCAAAAAAAAAAAAAAAAAAAAAAAGTACGAACAAGAATACACAAGATCAAGGCCCAACCTAGCATTCATTTAGTTCCTTTTGTCTCGGATCTCTTGCTGCGTCGTGTCTGAACTAGGTGGATGATTCAAGTGGCTGATACTGCAACTGATCTCACGTGGTAGTCAGTTTCATACCGTATACCCTGCAGTGTCCTGCTGTCTTGGGAGGGGATCAGTTTCTCCACAGTGGGTGGCTTGATGGGTCATTAGGTCAGAGGGTAGCCTGCTGTCCTAGATGGTCACACCTCTGGCACAGTGAAAGTAAATGGTGGATCAGTTTCGTGGATTCGTTGTCACATTGCGTGCGTGCGATCGTGCGTGCGTGCGCGCGCGCGCGCGTTGCCGCCCTACGAGTGTGTGTGTGTGTGTGTGTGTGTGTGTGTGTGTGTGTGTGTGTGTGTGTGTGTGTGCGCGCGCGTGTGCGCGCGCGCGCGCGCGTACGTATGCGTATCTGGGTGCGAGTGTGTGCGCGCGCTCGAGCGCACGCGTGTGTGTGTTGCTCTCACTTTCATTACTTTAAAACCTTTTCTACAAAGAACTGTTCTCTGTTCCTCCTGTTTACAGATGTTTAAGAGTGAAATTGGTGGAGAAAAACTAAATAACAAAAAGCTAGATTCGTCATCATACCAACGACTGCAACAATTACATCATCTTAACAACAATAAGAACACCCACAACTAGAAAAACAAACATCTATTCTTTTTAAGTAATACTGACAGTGTGCTTTTGAAATGGCCCCCAAAATGTTTCCTCTTTATCAGTGAAAACGTAGAGGAGTTAAACATAAATTGTGGCTCTGTCACCGTTTTCAAACAGAGATATGGTAGAGTGAAGCAAACAGAGCTGTGGTGGAGAGTGAAACAAACAGAAATATGGTAAAGGGTGAAACAGAGATATGTTGAGAGTGAAAAGGGAGCCAAGCTGAAAGCAAAATCTCCACGAAGTTGGTGGTAACACTTTCTCGGTGGCGGCGATAGCGCTGCAGCCCGGTAAGGGAGGTTATCAACACTGTTCCGTGCAATTTACTCAGGAAAAAAACCACACTCGTCACGTTTAATCGTCACTGGACGCCTTTGAAGTGGTGGATGGGAGCCACTCGTTCGCAGGTGGTCGCGGAAGTGACGTTATCGGAACCTGCCAGCTTGCACCAGTGCGGCGTGGCTTGCATGCTGCGTCACAGGCCTGGTATAAAACTTGAGAGATGCTGCAGAGATAAGCAACGAGATACGCAGCCAGATAAGGGCAGCGGGAGATACGTCACGGGGGGTGGTAGACCACCGAGTTCGCGCTTTAATGTTGCCGGTTCGAATCCGTTGGAGCCCGAAATGAAGAGAGAGAAAAAAGGAAATTTTCA
>JADBJO010008170.1:77500-85000 GCA_016801955.1 Conus betulinus | reverse complement strand
AGGGGAGGAAGGGGGGGGGGGGGGGGTAGGGGGTTGGAGGAAAGGGGAAAGGGGAAAGGGGAGCAGATTCTGACGTTTATACAGGTGTGGCTGGGTGAAAATGTATCCTTCACAATGAACTAATTGGGGAGGGGGGAGGGGGGGGGGGGGGGGGGGGGTACATACAGGTGCTGGATGTAAATGGTGAGCAGTTGATTCATTCGGATTTCGTTTTTGTGTCGTTTTGTTTTGTTCTCTTTTTGGTTTGGGGTCAGATTAATTAGTCGCCCAGTAGCTGAGTTCTTTCACCTTTTGTCGTTTTTTTTTGCTCTTTTATTCTTGCACATTGCAAAAGGGAGTAAAAGAGAGAAGGAAGTGAGAAAAATGATACAAAATTCGGAGCAAAACAAATCATATTTACAATACATTTTGAAAAAAAAAATAGAAAGGAGGGCTGAACAGAGAAATAGAGAGAACGGAGAGAACGGAGAGGCCAGAGAGAGAGAGAGAGAGAGAGAGAGAGAGAGAGAGAGAGAGAGTTAAAAACTAAAATTTCTTAAAGAGAGGAGGAATAATAATAAGAGCAAATCCGTCAGTTCCTCAAAACGATAAACACAAAGCAAAGCAAAACAAAATAAAAGAAAGCAAAAACTTACTCGAGGTACTGGCGAGCACGTGAGATTAATATGAAACTACTCTGGGCGGCACTGTTGACGGAGTAAGCAAAAAAAACCCTTCCCCTTCGTGTGATATTTGGCCAGCGCAAGCAGATAATGCATTCAAGTTTTAAATAGTAGTTCACATTATGGAAATCGACTTTTTCTTATGCATAAAATTGTGTGAAATGTGTTCCGTTCACTTTTCAGTTCGCTATTCATGTTTAGAAATTGCATCCTTCTTTTTTTCTATTCCATTGAAATGACGCATCATGTGAAGAGAGATCACATTCATTCATACTTCAGGAGTAGTTTTTTAACTTTCACTGTTTGCCAACTGAAGTTGCAAGCTTGTTTGTTCGCATACACACACACACAGGTGACAAGGAGATTGGGGCGCAGTGAGGATTTCTTTCCACGCCATCAACTCTGTCTACGTCCTGCTCAACCTCTTCCTGACGGCCACATCCACCCGACTCTTGCACTGCCTGCACCCGGTGCTCTTCGGGGTGGCCTACACCCTCTTCACCCGCCCTCTACCACCTGTCCGGGGGCACCAACCTGAAAGGGGAGCCCTTCATCTACCGCGTCACCGACTGGTCCCGCCCCGCCAAGACTCTGGTGACGTCATCGCTCAGCAACTTCCTGGCCGTTCCCATCATGCACCTGGCCGTCTTCCTGTTCGCTGGGGCGGCGGAAAGGGCGTGGAGGTGTTGGAGGGGGCACGCGGGGAAGAGAGGGAGGGGGCGGGGCGGGCAGGAGCGGGGGAGTGGCGTGCATAGACTTGGGGGAGAGGGCAGGGGAGAGCAGCAGCGCGTGCAGGGGGAGCCACTGGTGGACGGGGAGTAAGGCGAACGGTCGTTCAGTGGACAGGCGGAGTATTGTTGCCAGCATTGTGCAGCTACAACGCAGTTAACCCCCCAAACTGTGGCCGTTAATGGGCAGTGAAGATGCGAAAAGGCGGTGTACTGTTGTAGGCATGGTGCAGCTACAGGGCATTAAACCCCCATAAACTGTGCCCCTAAATGGGCAGTGAAGATTTGACACGTTGCTGTACAGCTTGAAACGTTGTGTAGCTATAGTGAGATAAACACCCAAACACAAAGCCCCCATGACAGGCAATGAAGACAACGATCATTAACCTCAAATGCAGTTGTACACTTTTAATCACTGTGTATGTAAAGAACAAAAAAAAAGGTACTCATTGATTCCCTGCGGAAAGGACTGGTTTATAAAGGTGGAAATCCGACCCAGCGCGTGGTTCGAACTCGCTATTGTTAGCTCCGCAGGCAAACGCACTAACCACTTGACTACGGGCCCGTCTCACTGTATAATTACAATGAAAGGCAAACGCCCAGATTATGCCATATAATGAGGAATGAAGCTTTATGGCGTGAATGGAGACAGTGCTATCTGGTTTAAAGTTACAGACAAGTAAAACACTAAAACGATGTCTAATCACGGAAAATGAAGACAATGGTGACAACTAAAAAAAAAAAAAAAAAAAGGCTATGGTGCAGCTTGAAGTATTGTGTAATGATATTGAGGTGAAGTACACACAACGTTAAGGGGAGGTAAACACCAGAAATATGAATTCGAAGCAAAACAGCAATGTCGCAGTGAGGTAAAAACACCGGACAATGTTACAGTGAATTTAAACACCAGACAGTTTCACGGTGAGGTAAAACATCAGACTATGTTACAGTGAAGTAAAGCACCAGACAATGTTACATTGAGGTAAAGCACCAGACAATGTTACATTGAGGTAAAGCTCCAGACAATGTTATAGTGAGGTAATGCACCAGACAATGTTACATTGAGGTAAAGCATCAGACAATGTTATAGTGAGGTAAGCACCAGACAATGTTATAGTGAGATAAAGCACCAGACAATGTTACATTGAGGTAAAGCACCAGACAATGTTACATTGAGGTAAAGCATCAGACAATGTTATAGTGAGGTAAAACACCAGACAATGTTTATAGTGAGATAAAGCACCAGACAATGTTACATTGAGGTAAAGCACCAGACAATGTTACATTGAGGTAAAGCACCAATGTTACATTGAGGTAAAGCACCAGACAATGTTATAGTGAGGTAAAGCACCAGACAATGTTATAGTGAGGTGAAACATCAGACAATGTTACAGTGAAGCAAAACACCAGACAGTTTCACAGTAAGGTAAAACACCAGACAATGTTACAGTGAAGTAAAACACCAGAGAGTGCTACAGTGAGGTAAAACACCAGACAGTTTCATAGTGAGGTAAAACACCAGCAGTTTCACAGTAAGGTAAAACACCAGACAGTTTCATAGTGAGGTAAAACACCAGACAGTTTCACAGGGAGGTAAAACACCAGACAGTTTTCATAGTGAGGTAAAACACCAGACAGTTTCGTAGTGAGATAAAACACCAGACAATATTACCGTGAAGTAAACCACCAAACAGTTTCACAGTAAGTAAAAAACACCAGACAGTTTCACAGTGTGGAAAACACCAGACAATGTTACAGTGAGGTAACATAGCAGGCAGTTTCACAATGAGCTAAAACACCAGACAATTTTACGGTGAGGTAAAACACCAGAAAATGTTACATTGAAGCAAAACACCAGACAATGTTATACCAAGGTAAACACCAGACAGTTTCATAGTGAGATGGAACACCAGACAGCATCAGCGAGCAAACAGGAACACATCCACTTTTCCCTCTTGACCATTTTGAGATCTATAATGCGAGGAGAAAACAATTAATTAAACGTTAGCACAGAACGAAGTAACGTTAAGGAACTATGGTCCAAATATACCAGCACAAACTCATTAATGTCGGTAAACAGTAAACGACTGTCCATAGCGAAAGTAGGGCGACGTCATTCGTTGACATCAGTGCAAAGGTTCAGCATTAATTACACGGAAACAATGGTAACGTCCACAGTTTTAAGGATCAATGTTATCAAGGTGATGTGAATGCTGAAACATTGCTTGATCTAAGTGCAATGGGAAGTCTGTGTCTATGTAAAGTGTTGCAAATATCTAAAAATGGTGAAGTACGCCCCACACCGGCTGTTGATTGGTATCTGCCTTTTAGTTGTGAAGGAAACACGACATTGTTGCATTGTCCGTTTTTTAACCCGCCAACAAAATTCAACATACCTAGACATTTGTTATTTTGTTTACTAATGAATCTTTCAAACAGACAAACATACACACACGCGCGCGCGCACACACAGGCAGGCCCACACACACACACACACACACACACACACACACACACACACACACACACACAAGCTCACACTCGCGCTTGCACATGTACACAGACACACAGACACAGGCTCTCTCTCTCTCTCTCTCTCTCTCTCTCTCTCTCTCTCTCTCTCTCTCTCTCTCTCTCTCTCTCTCTGTCACAGTGTCAGATTTGTGAATATATCATCAAAAAAGAGAAGAGGAAAGAAACTTCATGCTGATAATCACTATGTAAAAGAAAGCAGGGATCGAAGAAAAAGTATAGATATCGTTGACATCAATAGGAGAGGAAAGTAGCCTATGTCATGTTCAGAACACGCTATTACACTGCAAGTGATTTCACCATTCAACAAGTACAGAATATCTGCTATGGCATATCATCTTCTCCATAAGCTGCACACAAGACTGTGACAACAAATTAGCTAACCATTTGTGCGCATACTTCGAGTCTGTTTGTTGTTCTACCCACGAAAGACAAGACAACAGTGCGTCCTTGTGAATGAACACAGGAACGTTTTTAGAAACGCCGGAACTCCATATGTCGTTCTGCGAGTAACTGGCTATATAAATATACTGTACCAAGAACTCGACTTGTTGCCATGATGGGGGAAGACGGGTGAGGTGAGGGGGCGGTGGGTGGGTGGATGGGTGGGGAACAAAATTTATATGAAAGGATTTGGTGCGGCAGCAGGGAGCGGAAATGAATAATGACTGCAGGACTGTGGACTGGGTCTCATTTAGCTAGACTCTCTGTGTGTCTGACTTCCTGTCTGTCTGTTTATCTGTCTACATATTTAAATGTTCGTCTGTCTGTCTGTGTTTGTCTGTCGACTGCTCTAGCTGTCTGTCTGTTCGCCGCGCGCGCGCGCGCGCGCGCGCGCGTGTGTGTGTGTGTGTGTGTGTGTGTTGTTGTGTGTTGTTGTTGTTGTTGTTGTTGCTTTTTTGTGTTTATTTTCAGCCTTGTACCATATCCATGTATCCCCTCCTATCATATCTGTATGTCCACATAAATTTGCCTCTCTGTCTGTCTGCCTTTCTGTCTCTCTAACTATCTGTCTGCCTGTCTGTCTGTGTCTGTCTCTGAAATTAATTATTTATTTATTTATTTATTTATTTTGCGCTATAAACGGTGCCCACATTTCGCCCCAAACACCCACTCCTACAGCTTAAATGTCACTATCAGTCTGTCTATCATTCGCTTGTAACTCTGCCTTTCTGCGTTTGTTTTTTATTTCTTTCTGACATTTTTTCTGTTTTGCTCTCTCTCTGTCTCTCTGTCTCTGTCTCTGTCTCTCTCTCTCTCTCTCTGTCTCTCTCTGTCTCTGTGTGTGTATTTGTTGTGCATTTTTTTTCCGCTTTGCTCTCTGTCTCTCTCTCTATCTCTCTGTCTGTCTGTCTCTCTGTCTCTCTCTCTCTCTCTCTCTCTCTCTCTCTCTCTCTCTCTCTCTGTGTGTGTGTGTGTGTGTGTGTGTGTGTGTGTGTGTGTGTGTGTGCCGCAATTGCTGTTTGCCAGTCCCTCCCTCTTCTAATCAACACGCCTCTCTCCACCTCCCTGCCTTTCCGTCTTCCTACTATTACCCCTCCTCTCTACTCATTACCCCAGCCCCATTCCTTCCCACCAACATTCATGAATTGCTTCCCCTTATAGCTATATTTACCCCCCCATTCGCTCGTTAGTTGTGTTGATTCTAGCTCGTACATTATGCACTGTGTAAATGTTTGCTATGTTCCTCCCATTGGTGCTTACTCTAACCCTAACTATTGTTTCTCTAAGGTACGTCCCTTTGTCCCACGGCTTGATGCCAAAACAAAGGCCTTGTATGCTCGTCTTGTCTGGTTAAATACACTTTCGTTCTGTCGAATGTTCTCTCTCTCTCTCTCTCCTCTCTCTCTCTCTCTCTCTAGTTATCTCTCTCTCTCTCCTCTCTCTCTCTCCTCTCTAACGTCCTAATTAATAGTTATGCTCTCTGAGTTATCAATGGTGATCACACCTCCTCCCATACCGCTAAAATTTCCACACTACTCCCCCCGCCCCTCTCTGTCACATTAATTTACAGCTAATTGTTATGCTCTTTGAGCTAGCTATCAATGGTGATCGCACCTCCGCCCATACCGCAAAAATTTCACATCTTCTCTCTCTCTCTCTCTCTCTCTCTCTCTCCTCTCTCTCTCTCGGTCTCTCTCTCTCTCTCTCTCTCTCTCTCTCTCTCTTCTCTCTTCTCTCTCTCTTTGTTCATTTTTTCATTTCGCAATTTTTTTTGTTCCCCTCTTGGGCAAGGGCTGGATGTTAAAATTCGAACTTGCTTATCTATTACCCTTGATAATAAAGAATTTGTCCTCTCTCTCTCCTCTCTCTCTCTCTCTCTCTCTCTCTCTCTCTCTCTCTCTCTCTCTCTCTCTCTCTCTCTTACAGTCAATTGTTATTCCTTTGAGCTATGAATGGTGACCACCCCTTTCTCCCATATTGCCAAAATGTCTCTCTGAATTTCTCCCATGTCCGTGCGTCTGTCATTGGGGTGTATTCTGCCTTTTTTGCATTCATTTCTTTGTTGTTTTCTCTGTCGTGTTTCAAGCCTTGCTTTCAGGGCACTGTCTCCTCTAATGGCCCATTGTGATCTGCCTGTCAGAGTGGTGCTCAGTGACAGCTTTAACTGCCCATTGGGATCTGCCTGTCAGAGTGGTGCTCAGTAAACAGCTTTAATTGCCCATTGGGATCTGCCTGTCAGAGTGGTGCTCAGTAAACAGCTTTAATTGCCCATTGGGATCTGCCTGTCAGAGTGGTGCTCAGTAAACAGCTTTCACTGCCCATTGGGATCTGTCTGTCAGAGTGGTGCTCAGTGACAGCTTTAACTGCCCATTGGGATCTGCCCTGTCAGAGTGGTGCTCAGTGACAGCTTTAACTTTGGGATCTGCCTGTCAGAGTGGTGCTCAGTAAACAGCTCTAACTGCCCATTGGGATCTGTCTATCAGAGTGGTGCTCAGTAAACAGCTTTCACTGCCCATTGGGATCTGTCTGTCAGAGTGGTGCTCAGTGACAGCTTTAACTGCCCATTGGGATCTGTCTATCAGAGTGGTGCTCAGTGACAGCTTTAACTGCCCATTGGGATCTGCCTGTCAGAGTGGTGCTCAGTAAACAGCTCTAACTGCCCATTGGGATCTGTCTATCAGAGTGGTGCTCAGTAAACAGCTTTCACTGCCCCTTGGGATCTGCCTGTCAGAGTGGTGCTCAGTAAACAGCTTTAAACTGCCCATTGGGATCTGCCTGTCAGAGTGGTGCTCAGTGACAGCTCTGTTGTTGGATCGGAGACACTGGAATTGTCACTTTCATGACTGTTGGATTGCGTTCTGTTAAAACCACTGCCGCTCCCTTTCTGACCCCCCTTTTCTCTTTCTTTGCTGTACGGATCTTTTGCATAGACACTGCCTGTCGTCATTATAACTGTTTGTCGTTGTTGTTGTTGTTATTGTTGTGGTTGTTGTGGTGGTGGTGGTTGTTGTTTGTGTTGTTGTGCTGTGTGGTGTTGTGATACGTGTCGATCGGTTCAGAAGAGATGTCGCCTTCAGCACCTCTGTTGACTTGCCCTGACTTTCCACTGTTGTGTGCCGGCTTTCTTCGGGTCA
>JADBJO010008170.1:57500-67500 GCA_016801955.1 Conus betulinus | reverse complement strand
TTATTCTTGAGGCAGGTGCTCGGGTACTGTGTTTTCCCTCCAATTTCCCTTCAGGCAGGAATGTAGGTTATTCCCCCTCCCCATCTGTATTTTAAGGCAAGTGTTAGGTACTTTCGTTTTCTATCATCTTTCCCTTCAAGTAGAAATAGAAGTTATCCACCCCCCCCCTCCCCGCAATATTTTAAGGCAAATATTTAGGCACTTTGATATTTCTCTCAATTGTCCTGCAAATGCAGATATTTGAGAATTGTTCTTTTCCTTCTCTGTCCTCTGAGACAGGTGTCTAGTTAATTTATTTTATTTTTTTGTTTTGTTTGTTTTCCCCTTTCTCCGTTTTCAGAGAGGTATGTCGATGTTTTTGCTCCGCATTCATCTGTATCACGTCTTTTTTGTCAGATAGCTTGCCAGTGTTGTCCCTGTAGCCGTTCCTCTCCATCATCAGGTTTTTTAGGTTGTATTGCGGCGGGTGCGGTTTACAGAGGGGAAGGGTTTTTTTGTTACCGTCTGTCTTGATTTGCTGTTGCTGTTAATTGTATCTAGCCTACTTGTACGTTTTCTTTTTTCGTTCACTGCGCTTGCCTCTTCCTCTTTTTACTCACTGCACCATGCGTGCGCGCGCGCGGGTATGTGTGTGTGTGTTGTGTGTGTGTGTGTGTGTGTGTGTGTGTGTGTGTGTGTGTGTGTGTGTGAGAGAGAGAGAGAGAGAGAGAGAGAGAGAGAGAGAGAGAGAGAGAGAGAAGGAGGAGAGAGAGAGAGAGAGAGAGAGGGAGAGAGAGAAGGGGGAGGGGGGAGAGAGAGAGAGAAAACAGAGACTTGAAAGCGATGTAAAAATCAGACAGGAATATCTTTGAGTGGTATCCATGAAGCATCTCTCTCAGTCTGTCTGTCTGTTTGCTGTCTGTCCGTCCGTCCGTCTCTGTCTGTCTGTCTGTCTGTCTCTACCGTCCGTCTCTGTCTATCTATCTGTCTATCTATCTATCTATCTATCTCTCTATCTATCTCTCTCTCTCTCTCTATCTCTTTATCTATCTCCTCTCTCTCTCTCTATCTCTCTCTCTATCTCTCTATCTATCTATCTATCTATCTCTCTATCTCTCTCTCTCTCAGCTTTCACCAAAAAAGGGGAAATTACCTTTTTTGTTTCTTTATTTCTTTCTTTCACTTTTTTTTTTCTTTCTAGTTCACAGACTAAAATGACCCTGTTGATTAATCGTAGGTTAGGCTATCTTTGATGAATAGACTAATTAGACAAGCACCTGCTGCGCCTTAGTTCTCGTTGCTGTTCATCCAGCGTCGGTCTATTTAAGTGGCAAGGCACGCTTTTACGAGTCTGGAATATTACCCGTTTCCGTTACCTGCAGGTGGTGAAATCGTAGGAGTGGTATGATGTTCTGCTTCTGCGGGATTATTGACACGTAGTCAACGTTCCTAGATATAGGGATTGGAAGGACGGGGAGGGGGGGAGGGGGCAGGGGAGGGGAGACCAAGGCATTAATGTGTTGCATACAGGTGTATGATATTAACTTTCCCCCTAGTGTTGATCGGATAGTTCACAGTACATTTACAGCTGTTTTGTGTTTGTCTGATGCTCGGATGTGGGTAGGTGGGTAACCATTGCTTACTTGCACATATTTCTCGGGGGTTTTTGTGTGTGTGTAAGTGGGTGCGTGTGCATGCGCGTGCGTGCGTGCTTGCGCACGCGCGCGCGTAGGTGCGTGTGTTGTGTGTGTTGTGTTGTGGTGTGTGTGTGTGTGTGTGTGTGTGTGTGTGTGTTGTGTGTGTTGTGTGTGTGTGTTGTGTTTGTGTGTTGTGTTGTTGTGTTGTGTTGTGTTGTGTGTGGTGTGTGTGTGTGTGTGTGTGTGTGTGTGTGTGTGTGTGTGTGTGTGTGTGCACGCGCGCGCGCGCGAGGGTACGGCGTGTGGGTGGGCGCGCACGCGCGCGCGCGCGCGCGTGTGTATGTGTATGTCTGGGGGTGTGCATGGGTGTGTGTGTGTGCATGTGTGCATTCGCATGCGCGAGTGCACGTGCGTGTGTGTGTGTGTGTGTGTGCGCGCGCGCGTGTGTGTGCGTGAGTGTGTGTATGCATGAGAGAGAGAGAGGGAGGGGGGTGGGGGGCATTTGCATGCAGACCTAATTACGAGTTACGTGAGAATTATTAGAATATCTTTCATGGCATTGACTACTAATAATATGCAGTTTGCAAGGCCTTTTGAACACATATCATGTCGTAATTGGCAAACAGGATACATTTCAAATACAGTAATACACACAGAGTCATCAGCCGGTGCATCTGGTTTTCAACACAGGTAAATGATGGCTGAATGTTTGTGACCCGAAAGAAGTTCGAGAAGAGAGAGAGAGAGAGAGAGAGAGAGAGAGAGAGAGGAGAGAGAGAGAGAGAGAGAGAGAGAGAGAGAGAGACTCGGGCTTGGATCTCTTTCAGTTTTAACTGAATGACTTTACTTGTGGCATATATAAAGCTTCAGCTGAGCAAGTGCATTGGCACATTGTGCAATATTTAATTTCGTTTATGTGATATTTTAGTGCGCGCGGATGTGTGTGTGGATGTGTGTGTGTGTGTGTGTGTGTGTGTGTGTGTGTGTGTGTGTGTGTGTGTGTGTGTGTGCGTGTGTGTGTGTGTGTGGTGTGTGTGTGTGTGTGTATATGTGTGTGGTTGTATGCGTGTGTGTGTGTGTGTGTGTGTGTGTGTGTGTGTGTGTGTGTGTGTGTGTGTGTGTGTATGTGTGTGTGTGTGTATGTGTGTGGGTGTATGCGCGCGCGCACACGCGCGCTCGCGTATGTGTGTGTGTGTGTGTGTGTGTGTGTGTGTGTGTGTGTGTGTGTGTGTTTTGACCGCTCAGTGCTTGTTTTTATATCACAGGACTTAAACCTACAGTCTTACCTTGCTAAGCACATGTCACTGTGATACGCCTCCAGACATATATGAACAAAAATGTAGAGGATCATTAGGGATCTCCACAAATTTGTGATTAAGCCTGGAGAGAGAGAGAGAGAGAGAGAGAGAGAGAGAGAGAGAGAGAGAGAGAGAGAGAGAGGGGGGGGGGCAGACAGACAGGTAGACAGAGAAAACGAAACGAAACGAAATTTTATTTCACCCAGAGTAATTAGATAAGCGTTTAACTAACTTTTTTTTTTTTTGCACCCAGCCCTAAGAGAGAGAGAGAGTGAGAGTGGGAGGGGAGAGAGGAGAGAGAGAGAGAGAGAGAGAGAGAGAGAGAGAGAGAGAGAGAGAGAGAGAGAGAAGACGGAGGGTGAAAAGAGAGAGAGAGAGAGAGAGAGAGAGAGAGAGAGAGTGAAAGAGAGAGAGAGGGAGAGAGGAGGGGTATAGACTATTTAGCATTAAATGTCAGTGTTTTGGGATAACTGGCGCCATGTTATGACGAAGGCTAACAGCAGATGTGGAGCGACCGGTCTGGAAACCTGTGTTGGGCGGAGATCTCTCAGCACCAGTGAAACCTTAGGAAGAGCTTTGACAGCCTTTCCTCTGTCAATAGCCAGAAACACTGCCTAATGGGAACTACTTAGTGCTGTATGACACTCTGCCTAAAAGGAAAACTACTCAGCGCTGTATGAAACACTGCCTACTGCAGAACAACTTAGTGTTGTATGGAACACTGCCTACTGGGGAACTACTCAGTGTTGTATGGAACACTGCCTACTGGGAACAACTCAATGTTGTATGGAATACTGCCTACTGGGGAACAACTCAGTGTTGTATGGAACACTGCCTACTGGGGAACAACTCAGTGTTGTTTGGAACACTGCCTATTGGGGAACAACTCAGTGTTGTATGAAACATTGCCTACAGTGTTTGTTTTGGAACACTGCCTATTGGGGAACAACTCAGTGTTGTATGGAACACTGCCTATTGGGGAACAACTCAGTGTTGTATGAAACATGCCTACTGGGGAAACAACTCAGTGTTGTATTCTGTCTGTTTCACACAGGTACACTTAACCGTATGTACGTTATGAGTGCGGCGCTCGTCGCATATGCTGGCGCGCGCTCGTCACACTCATACAATCAAGTGTTCTCTCTCCTCTCTCTCTCTCTCTCTCTCTCTCTCTCTCTCTCTCTCTCTCTCTCTCTCTCTCTCTCTGGAACCTCACCTCACCTAATAATCAGACCGCTGCAGTAAACGTATAAATGCTCGTACTGCAGCATGAAAGTGGAAAAAATGCAACTGGGTCTCCTGTGCTAAGAAAATATTGACAGAGAATGGTCTGGACATATTTTAGTTGTCACAACCAAGTCGGTAATAAAGCAAAATCCATTTGTTTCTGAATTCATGGGCCGTTTAATTTGTATTCATAAACAAAACTGGCATGCTGGCATGGATGGAAATGATAACGATTCTCTCATTCAACAGTAATCTCAAAGCAGAGAAATATCTTAAAACTGTAACGCATAAATGGCATAAATCTAGTTTAGCAAAACTTCGAACCAGAACGCTTACTTTTAATTAACGCAGACCAAATATGATTCGAGAAATCAAAAAATTAGATCTTGTCATATGTGTAGAGAAAGAGACAGTGTTGAGAATGAAATAGATTCCGTGTTCGATTGTTCCGAATGTGCAAATATCTGCAGGGGCTGTACAATTTTCAGTGAATCGGTTGCTCAAAGAAGAGATTTAATAGCGACTTTCTTAAGCGGAAACGAAAAAAAAAATGTAACAGAATTTGCGAAGTATATCGCAGAAGGTAAAAATAGGAGCAAATGAATAAGATAATCATCTGCTTAAAGGTACCTTGGCTCAGTAGTTATCACTTAATGTTTATGTCCTGATAGCGTAAGTCAGTAGTATATGGTGTGTGTGTGTGTGTGTGTGTGTGTGTGTGTGTGGTGTGTGTGTGTGTGTGTGTGTGTGTGTGTGTGTGTTGTTTTGTAAGTGTTCGTGTGGGATGGGTGGGTATTTTGATTCTTTGATCTTTTTTTGTAACAGTTATATGTATTCGGGTGTTTGTAACATCACAAGTTTTTTTTTTTGCCTTTGTTTCCTTTGTAGTCGCTGTTGTGTGCCGCTTTGGCTTGATATTACCTAGGATACATCCTTGCCAACAGGGCTTTTTGCTAATGCAGTAACTCTCTCTCTCTCCTCTCCTCTCTCTCTCTCTCTCTCTCTCTCTCTCTCTCTCTCTCTCTCTCTCTCTCCTCTCTCTCTCTGGATTGTTGTTTGGTAGTGTACCTGAATGGTGTGGTTGGTAATAATTCTGATGAGATAATCAAGTTTCTCATCTTCTGATCTCGTGTATTGTTCCATAAATCACCCTATCCTCTTCATTTAGAAGTATTCGTTTTGTTTTTAGTTTTGCACTTTTATTTCTTGTAAACCATCAATTCATCACAATCGAAAAGAATGAATCTTCTGTTTAATGTATTTTCACCATTATTAGTGATATTACATGGTAATATTTCATATAACAATCGGTATGGCGTAACTGGTCAGCAAGTTTGCTTCTTGGTCGTTTTCCTTAATTAGTTTTTTCAACGTACCGACATAAGGTAGCATATGATTGACTAGACCTGATGTCAAACTCAGGCACTCAAGACGGACGCTGTGCTACTCAGAAATTATATCGATTATGTTGACAAAAACTATTATGAGATCACACGGGTTTTTTTTTTTTTTTTTTTTTTTTTTTTTTTTTAATGAGCTCACACGGACTTTTTTGTTTGTTCGTTTTGTTTGCCCCTTATGCCCGTCCAATGCCACGGGAAGTAACTCATGTGATGAGAAGGCAGGAAGGCTGTGTTTGACAAAGGGACGTCACTGCTGCTGTTTGCACTTGATGGCGCTTAAATCGAGATCACAGGAGTACGCAGTTGTTTTGGCGATGACGTTATCAGTCGCTGAATACTTATGGAGAAAACATTGATGACGTCGTTCTCGGTCGCTGAATACTTACGGAAAAGAGACGGACTATTTCTGTATTTAGTATGTTAGTTCGAAATTGTACAACAAAGAAAACGAAGAGGGGAATCACGCATATGCACGCGTTCGTTCTCTCTCTCTCTCTCTCTCTATCGTCTCTCTCCCTCTCTATCTACGTCATCTCTCTCCTCTCCCTCTCTCTCTCTCTCTCCGTCTCCTCTCTCTCTCTCTCGTCTCTCTCTCTCTTTCTCTCATCTCTCTCCCCATCGGTCTCTCTCTCTCCCCCTCTCTCGTCTCTCTCTATCTTATCTTTCTCTCTCTCTCTCTCCTCTCTCTCCTCTCTCTCTCTCTCTTATGTCTCTCTGTTTCACTCTTTCTCACTCTCACAGACTCTCACACTCTCCTCACTCACACACAACACACACTCTGTTTCTCATGTTTGCCACACACACAGACACACACACATACACACACACACACCACACACACACCACACACACACACACACACACACACACACATACGCACGCACATACACACACATGCATACACACACACCCACACACACCACACACACACCGCACGCACGCACGCACGCACGCACGCACGCACGCACGCACGCACGCACGCACGCACGCACGCACGCACACACACACACACACACAAACACACACACACACACACAAATTCTCACTCATATAATCACTCACTACAGTTACGTACCATCCGTTGAGTCCATAAATCCGTCAACATATCGGCTTCTGTCTTCGCTACCCGGACACAAGTTCTACCTTTTTTCTTCCTTGTGATCTTCTGTTTCACCTTCACGACCTTCTCATACTTCTCTCCCTGCCTCTCCTCTCTCTCTCTCTCTCTCTCTCTCTCTCTCTCTCTCTCTCTCTCTCTCTCTCTCTCTCTCTCTCAGCTTTTTGTTTCTGCATTTTCAAATGTAAATTCGCACATGACTCTCTGGATTATTATCATTTACACGGCCATTACCTCTCTATGAACTTTTCACATTTGTCTGCGCGTTTTAAGCTTTGGAGAGAAAATTACAGTCTGTATGTTATTCTCACGTTTCTATAGCCAGCCAAGCTTTAGCCACGCAATGATGAGAATCTGCAGAGAAGTGCTTTGTCTTTTCCCTATGCCAGACGATGAAGAAGGACTACTGGCAAGCGCGCACACATTTTAACTCGGAGAAAGTGGAAATAAAGTTGTTTTTCTTTCCCCGTCAGTCACTGTAAGGTTTCGAATCGTTAAATGTGGGGACAGATGTGCAGTTAGATCATCAACTAGCGTGTGCACCCGGCAGATATCTCTATGAGCCACCAAGCGCCTGTGCCATGCCAGTCACTCACACAGGAACACGTGTTCGAGCCGCTCAGGACAACGCCCATTTCCACTTTCCCGATCACTAACTCTTGGAACGAATCCATGAGACGAACAAGGTTTTCAAGACGAATAGTAGATAGACAGTCTTCCTTCATAATGGATGCATCTCTAAGAGTGTTGCTCAATATTCTTAATCAACACTGCAGGTGTCTGTGTCTCTCGGGCCCGGTTGACGCCGGGTTGTATTGTGAAAGTAAGCGCACAGGTAGAACGTTTTCCTTCGGAGTCGCAGGGAAGATCTGCATGGAGAAGTTGAGAGGGAAAGTGTATTTAGGTCTTTCTGTCTATATCTTCGTGTGTGTGTGTATAACTTTTATAATACAAGACAAAACGATAATTATCCGCTGGGGATGGAAAGATGTCTTTTTGGAACGTGTATTTAGGTCTTTCTGTCTAGTTCTTCGTACGTGTGTATAACTTTAATAATACAAGACAAAACGATAATTATCCGTTGGGGATGGAAAGATGCTTTATGAGTGTGAAGACTATATCCCACGAATATATGTTCACTCAAAAAACATAGAATTATTGATCGACGAATGAGATACTGAACGATGTGATCACGAAGAAACAAAATTTGCACGCATTCACAAAAATAGCAGTGTTAGGTTATGATCATTAATGAATTTAATCTTATTGTATTATATTTTGTGATCATGATGTTCAGGAAACACGGATTTTACCACTTTAATGAGCTTCAAAAAAAAACTTTGTACAATGAAGTAATTGTTTGACGGAGGTTAGAAGATGCAAAAGTCCACGAACTCCCGTGTTTCAGTGGTTTGCGTCTCGGAATTTTGCTGGGGGTCGTGGGTTCGATTCCCATCTGAGCCGTTCATACTGGTAGGATTCTCTGGCCCCTGACGGGCTCCTTTCACAGACCTGAGATTGCACTGTGACAAGACTGGGATCACACATTTCAGTTTCATCCATTTAATGACACAATTGACTTTCATCCATTTAATGACACATTTCAGTTTGATCCATTTACTAATGACACATTTCAGTTTGATCCACTTAACAACATATTTCAGTTTCATCCATTCAATAGATGCATCTCTAAGAGCGTTGCTCAAATTTCCTAACCAACACACTGCAGGTGTGTTGTTTCTCTCAAGCCTGGTCGACGCCGGGTTGCATTATAAAAGTAAGCGTGCAGTACAGCCCTGACAAGCAGTCCACAGAATCGTCCTCATTATCCTCATCCTTGTAGATCAGTCAAAACAACAACAACAACAACCACAACTCTCACATTCAGTGGCCTTCATGCCCTACTGTTATAGTGACCTCTGTTTCAGTTTCTTCTCCAGCTTTGTGCCCGTGGTGAGGTCAAGTCGCGGTCGCCGATATAGACTAGTCCACTGGACTGCCAAGACGACGAGTTGACGTTCAGAGAGCGACGCTCATTCACTCCAGCTCCTCACCTAGGAAGTTACTGTCGTCAGTAAGGGATTCACCATGTGGTGTCCAATGTAATTTGGATCAGAACAGGCACCACTGAACACTTCCGAAGGGATTCGGCAGCAGTGCAGTGTCTTCTCTGGTGGGTTGACGCAGAACGACACTGACTCACGCTGTGGGTTGCCTAAGCAGAGGCTGTGACGGGGCAGGCCAGGGTGTGGCTGTGGACGGTGTGAGAGAGAATGAGCGGCTCGGGGATATGACACTGGAGTGACACAGAAGATGAGGTAGTTAAAAGTGACCAAAGGACACACCCCATCCACGCATCGCAATTCGAGTAGTGCATGGAAATAAATGCTAGGACTCGTTTCACTTGTCTCCCCCTCGTTTCAGTTCTCTCCCCTCCCGAAACTTCTGTATTAGTCATGTCCACGATATGTCCCTCTTTGTTTTCTTTGTCTCCTCTTGTGTGTGTGTGTGTGTGTGTGTGTGAGAGAGAGAGAGAGAGAGAGAGAGAGAGAGAGAGAGAGAGAGAGACAGACAGACAGACAGACAGACAGGCAGGCAGTTAGAGAGAGAGAGAGAGAGAGAGAGAGAGAGAGAGAGAGAGAGACAGAGTAAATGGAATACAATGCAATACAACACAACACAGTGCAAGAAACATAACATAATACAATACAATACAGCACAGCGCAGTACGACACAACAAGCTGCAAAACCAATCTGTACACACAGAGCATCTCTCCATCTTTCAGAAAGACAGGAGTGATGAGCCAGGAGCGTCTGCACTATCAGCGCCATCACAGTCTCCCTCCTTCCGGTCCCTGTCAACAGGTGGAGGAAGAGGCACCGCTATCTTCCGGTAGAATCTGGCAGGTGACGTCATCGGTCGAGTTATTCCAGTACTTGTCTGCAGACTTAGTTCATTAACCAATCCTGTCTGGCAGGCCGCTTTGCACAGCAGTGAACTATTTTCTTTAGCCACCGCCACCCCACCCCCATCCCCACCCCTCCCCCTTACCCCTCTCCGACCCGGTGCAGAGGTCGGGGAGTTCTTGTCATATTTTCCGGTTGGTTGGTATCTGCAAAACAGCGTGGATAATTAGGAATGAGGGGAGGATGGGAGGAAAAGATTCCAGAACTCTGAGCCCCCCCCCCCCCCCCCCCCCTCTCCCCCCCCCCTCCCTCCCCGCTTACTACCCCGAGCCTGTTCTGCAAAATTTGGAAAATATCTAGATAATTTTCTGGAAGAGGCGTTTCGAAAATCATTGATATTGGGCGCACTGTAGATATTTAAAGCCAGACTAA
>JADBJO010008170.1:37500-47500 GCA_016801955.1 Conus betulinus | reverse complement strand
TAGTTCGTATGATGTTTGGTGATCCGTTTTTGGAGCTGCGGATTTGAAGAAGAAGATGACCCGATTATGATACATGGAAACAATGACCTGCATGCAGAATGACTGTGAAAGAGCGGGTGGGGGGGGGGGGGGGGGGGGGGGGAGGGGAGGCGACGTAGAGGGGGAGCAAATAGGTGATTAGAGGTCCAGATATGTGCAGCGCTACAGTGATGTACTCTGTCAAAAGAGTGAAATCAGAAGAAAAAAAAAAAACCTTCACCATAGAGCTTTGTGTTTTGACCTGTTACTGTTCGAGATATACATGACCACCATCCCTTTAGACTCCAACATCAAGTCGTCTGAACACAGTGACTAACTAACTAAAGATACTTTCTAGTGTTTTAAAAACAATGGAAACCTCTTATACGGGTTGCAAAACACGTATTTCTAAAGTGAGTGTGTGGTTGAAATGCACTCAAAATTAGGTTAAAAACTTATTTGCTTGTCAAAGAGTGTCGGTGCATTACTGCCTGTTTTCCTTGCCACTGACTACTGGAACAGGCCCAAGCATTTTACTGTGGATTCAAAGGTGGACACACACACACACACACACACACACACACACACACACACACACACACACACACACACACACACACACACGCACATACAGACACAGACAGACAGACAGATAAATACACCCACACACACGCGCGCGCGCGTGCACCCCACCCCCCCCCCCCCCCCCCCACACACACACACACGCATGCATGCACACGCGTGCGCGCGCTTTGAGAGAGAGAGAGAGAGAGAGAGAGAGAGAGAGAGAGAGAGAGAGAGAGAGAGAGAGAGAGAGAGAGAGACTGCATCCATAATCTGCTTCACACAGGCGAGATGGGTGTTCGTGAAAAATGACGATAGTTTCATAAGATTCTGTGTGGCACTAACGGATGAAATCAACGTGAAAAGAAGAGGATGCATGGTTTTGTTTATTTATATATCTTTCAACTTTGTCATTATGCACATCATGAATATCCATACAACGACGGTTAGAAAACCACAGTTTCTTTTTCAGAGACAAAGCTGCTGCTTTAATATTTTTTCCCTCTCTCATCATCCACCTCAAACCTAGCAAGCTAATGGCCTGCTCCCTTGCGGTTCTCACACACACAGCCACACCCTAGTTTACCGTGTCGCACCCCCAGCCTGGCAGTCTGCGCAGAGCACAGAGCAGTCAATATTAGAGTTATCGTGATGAAGCATCATTAACTCATTCACTACCGGTGATGCAATAACACGACAGCTAACACAGCGTTGATGTCGCATTTGCTCTCGGACTCCAGCTATGGGATGGTAAGAACGAGAACTCCTAATGCAGGGGTTGGGGGGGGGGGGAGAGAGAGAGAGAGAGAGAGAGAGAGAGAGAGAGAGAGGGGGGGGGGGGGAGGAAGAAGAGAAACCAACGACTCAGTTTTCACCTAGCTGTACTTATTTGCTTCAATTTTTACAAAAGGAGCACAAAATTGTCACCAGGAAAACAAAACAAAACAAAACAAAAACACAACAACAACAACAAACAACAACAAAAAAAATACGTCGACAAGCATTGACAGAGAGTGAGTGTGAAGTCAGTTGGCGCCGAGAAATGCTGGGATTCCACAAGATCTGGTGTCGAAAGCGTTAATTTGCTCTCTTCCTGCCTGAGTGTTGGTTCTCTTCTCCCCCTCCCCCTATCATTCCCTTTTCCATCTCTCCTTTCTCTCAGCCTCTCCCAACCCACATTTTTTTTCATCCGCCCCCCCCCCCCCCTTCCAACTCTCTCTGTGTCTGTCTGTCTCGTTATGAGTGTGTGTGTGTGTGTGTGTGTGTGTGTGTGTGTGTGTGTGTGTGTGTGTGTGTGTGTGTGTGTGTGTGTGTGTGTGTGTGTGTGTGTGTGTGTGTGTGTGTGTGTGTGTGTGTGTGTGTGTGTGTGTGTGTGTGTGTGTGTGTGTGTGTGGTGTGTGTGCGCGCGCGTAGTGTGTTTGTTAAAAGTTTTGTAAGTCTTAGTCGCTAGTCATACTTAGTCCCTTAACGGGATAAGGGCCGGATGTAAAAAAGCATTTGTTTGCTTATCTGCTACCCTTGGAAATAAAGATTATCATCATCATCATCATCATCATCATCATCTCTCTCTCTCTCTCTCTCTCTCTCTCTCTCTCTCTCTCTCTCTCTCTCTCTCTCTCTCTCTCTCTCTCTCTGTGTGTGTGTGTGTGTGTGTGTGTGTGTGTGTGTGTGTGTGTGTGTGTGTGTGTGTGTGTGTGTGTGTGTGTGTGTGTGCGCGCGTGTGTGAGTGTGTGTGTATGTGTGTGTCTGTGCTTGTGTGTGTGCTTATGCGCGCGCGCGTTTGCGTGTGTGTATATGCGCATGTTAGTGCGTACGTGCGTGGATACGTGCGTGCGTGCATGTGTTCGTGAGCGAACGCGCGAGTGTGTGTGTGTGTGTGTGTGTGTGTGTGTGTGTGTGTGTGTGTGTGTGTGTGTGTGTGTGTGTGGTGTGTGTGTGTGTGTGTGTGTGTGTGTGAGAGAGAGAGAGAGAGAGAGAGAGAGAGAGAGAGAGTGTGTGTGTGTGTGTGTGTGTGTGTGTGTGTGTGTGTGTGTGTGTGTGTGTGTGTATACGTGTATGTCTGTCTGTGTCTCCATCTGTGTCTGTGTGTACAGTCGCAGTGTAACCAAGTCTGACCACAGATTGTTTGGGGGCGAAGGTAAAATGCAACAAACAGTCTTTGATCTGTGGATTTCGCGGTACCTTTGATGCCTTCCGACTTTATTGGTACAGCCTCTCCCCCACACAAACAGTCAAGACCTATGGGGAGGGGGGTTTTTTGAAAGCGATGGTGGCCTTAGGACGGATGGAGCAGTGGCAGAACAAATACATACTTCAGAGAGAGAGAGAGAGAGAGAGAGAGAGAGAGAGAGAGAGAGAGACTCGAGGCGAGAGAATCTCTCTCTCTCTCTCTCTCTCTCTCTCTCTCTCTCTCTCTCTCTCTCTCTCTCTCTCTCTCTCTCTCTCTCTCTGTTTGCTCGTCCATCCCTTGTGGGTGAGGGGAAGACGCCGGGTTGAGCGGTATAGGATTACCTCATGAAGGGATGTAACATTACACGTGTTTAACTTTCGGACACAAGACGCTCACTTCTCAGAGAAATGGGAGAGGTAAAAAAGGACATGGTCCCGTTTCACTTGTACTTTCCCAAATAAACCCGAGTGTCTTATAACCGACAACTACCCAAAGTTTGCCCCTGCCATCACAAGCTCACTATCAGGATAGGTAACTGAAAAAAAAATCGAGATAAGGGGAAGTAAGTAACATCAAACGAACGTTCTGAGAAACTGTTACAGCCCCATTTATAGGGGGTTGGATTTTAAGAAAATCATTAAGAAAAAGGCAGTTTTACCCGCACATGTAATACAAGTCTGTCTACAACATACCTCATTTCCGCACGTCACAACTCTCGTGTTTGTGAAGGACTAATAAGACAAATTAATGAGCGAAAGACATAGCTTAAGGAAACAAAGGATGAAAGAAGATAGATGAAGGAAAAATAGTCTACATATTATGAGACATATTCCTTCAGGAATGGTTGATGATTTTTCCATCAGTCATCAGAACTGTGGACCAGACATAACACAAGACAACACAAAACAAGACAAAACAATATTATTTAGGAAAATAGATACGCACTGGTGTGCTTTTTCATATCCAGTCCGAGAGAGAGAGAGAGAGAGAGAGAGAGAGAGAGAGAGAGAGAGAGAGAGAGAGAGAGAGAGAAAGAGAGAGGGGTTGGTAAGTGTGGTGTTCAGCCTGTCTCTGATGGAGCAAAACGCACAACCACGCTGTCCCCGCCTTGTCATTGTCATGAAGGGGTTGGGCAGGTGATGTTCTTTGGTAGATAAGAACAGACGCCACCCACCACCACCAAACCGAAGCGACTCCGCAGCAGTACAGTGTCTCCTCTGGTGGGAAACTCTATGGAGACTTGATAGTGATGAATCTGCATTTGGCTGTGCATTGGAACAGACATAAATGGCGCGAGAGTAAAGACACTGAAAGGTGTAAAAGCTGAGATGTGATTATTTTGTCAACAATGAAATGAGACACACAACTGACTAAATGATGAAGGGATGATTAAATGATGAAGGGAGGCTATCCACAAACCAAAAGAAAAAAAAAAAAAAAAAACAAAATAGCATCTCCATTTGTTCTTGTGTTGGCATTAGCGTGCAGCTTTGCATCATCATTTTGGACGTTGCTTTCAAGTATGTATAGATAATGCTGGGATATTATATTATGTTCTAGCAGCCAGAGTCCCTAAGTTTCTTCAGTTCGAGGATACAGTCAGGTTGATTAGGCCTTAATCGCAGATCGAAATCTTCACTGTTGTTGATTAAACTGGAAGATTATTGTCTGCTCACATGAAGGAGGATGTCACGAAAGTGTTGTTTACAGATGGTCGCGGGTCTTCTGGAAGATTATTGCCTGCTCACATGAATGAGGATATAACGAGAGTGTTGTTTGCAGATAGTCGCGGGTCTTCTCCAATAACTGTCTTCAGGGCAAAGAGGCGGAAAGCCTTCATGATCGCGTGACGGCCACTTCGTCCCATATGCTCCTGACTCGTTGACGAATACCAGGACTGGAGCCATAGGGGCGTAGCAGCCCCTAGCAACAAAACCCCAGACCTCCAGGAGCTATTGACCTTGAAGAGTGCAGGCCGTCATTTCTAAGGAGGGGGGGGGGGGGGGGGGGGAGGACGTGTGCCTTCCTGCTGATTGACTGGTCGCCTCAAGCACCCCTGTCGTTAATGAGAAGCCACCTAACATTGGCGCTCAAGAGGGTTACTTCATCGCGTTTAGTGTGGACCAGGGCAACGTTGCCATAGACACTAAGAAGAAAGCTCCACGCGTATGTCTGTGTCGTGGTCTATGCAAGTGACAACCGGCCAAAAATTCAATTCTGGGAAGTTCAGTTAATTCTCTTTTAGGATCTTCACACCAAAGTTCAGCGTTAAGCGATTCCACACCATTCCAGACTGTTCTGTGTTTTCACAACAGAACGATCAAAGCGATCAAAGGAATTCCACCGCTGGCAACCGTCATGAGTATATATATATATATATATATATATATATATATATATATATATATATATATATATATATATATATATATATACTATACTGGCCCTCGAGCTCTCAGAAAGGGAAAGAATGCATCGAGGTCGAGTAGTTAGAATTCCCGCAAATGGTATACCAATGATTCCTGGTTCAAATCCTGTAAGGGATGTGTGTGTGTGTGTTCAGTTCAGTTTCTTCAGTTTAACGTCCTTCCACTAAAAGTGATATCAGACGATGTGTTGAAGTATATGAAATGTGCGTATTAACTGTGTGGTAGTTTTCTGATAATGTGTTGTATGAAAAACATTTCCTATGATATGAGTTGAGATTGGAGATGGCCAGATAGAGGGACAAAGTGTGGATGTGAGTTTGTGTGCGAGCGTGTGTGTGTGTGTGTGTGTGTGTGTGTGTGTGTGTGTGTGTGTGTGTGTGTGTGTGTGTGTGTGTACGCGCGCGCGCGCGCGCGTGTATGCGCGCGTGAGTGTGCGTGCGTATGTGTGTGTGTGCGCGCGTTTGTATGTAAATGTTTTAATTTTTCCCGGATTTAGGCAAATACGCTTCAAACTGAGTGTAGCATAGGAGCAAGAGTACTGTAAGTAATGCTAAGTAATTAACAATCTAATATTAAAGGATAGAACTTCAAAGGTAAATGCCCACTGGGCTGTGTAACAAACATTTACAAACTGAGGAAAGAAAAGAGTAGTCATTCAAAATCTTGGACACAGATGACGGACTGGATCCGTCAGATAAACTACAAACGCCCGACTGACGATATAATTCCCTTGCTCTTGGGCAATTGATTAATAGATGTCCTACACCGAGTGTTTCTCCACACATACATCTAATGTTTTTTTACAGAACTTCGTACGAAGGGAATTTAACCGCATTCTGTGCAGTAAACTTCTAATCTCTCTAGACAGAGAAGCAAGGTGATTGCTTGACGAGGTTTTCGAGTTGATTTTGCCACAAAATTTAACACAACTCTGATAATACTGAGTATCCGATTTCATTATCAAGTTTCTGAAACTTTCATCCGATGTTTTGTTTAGAAGAATATTGCATTCTGTTAAAATCCAAAGGAATATTAAGGGGAATTGAACCTTCAACTTTTCGAGCTGCCTTTCTTGCAATCTGATCGACTATCTCATTTGCTGAAATGCCACAATGAGAGGGGACCCAGCAAAAACTAACTGATATGCCTTTATCGGATAAAAGATGTATAACATGATTTATTTCTGTTATCATCTCCAAACGGATTTTTGAATTTGAAGACTGAATTGCTTCAAGAGCAGATCTAGAATCAGTACATACTAGTACGTGACTGACATTCAGATGGAGATAAAGAATATAATTTAAGGACATTAGGATGGCGGCTAGCTCGGCACTAAATATCGAAAAATTTCTGCCAGATGGTACATTTTCTCCACGTTTAAGTCAGATATTACAAAAGCTGCCCCTGTCCTACTGTCTTCTAGCACTGAGCCGTCTGTGAAAATTTTTAGGTGGTTCTTGTACTGATTTTCCAGGTGTAAGCATACGGAAATTTTTAGTATGTTGGGTGAATCTTTTTTTGACAAATCTGAATGAATCGTATCAAAGGAGGCCTTTGTTGTTCCCATCTTGGTACTGTGAAAAGGATGGTTTAACAGCGATTTCATTGCTATTTATGTTGGGAATCTCTGATAAGGTTAGAAGTATACGAGTAGATTGATTTTGTAGATTGTATTCCTCTAGCTCGTCTTCCAAAATCTTTTTCAGAATTTAAACAAACTTCCTTTTGAACAGAAATTTTTCTGTGTAAAACTCTTCAGAACAAACTTCGACGCAGCTACTTTTCGAACCTCGCTGAGAGGTAGAACTCCAATCTCATTGTATGTTCCTAAGTTGGATGTATGTGTGGAACACCGAGAGCGAGTTTGTAAGCCTTGCAATCAATGCTCTGCAATTTATTTAACAGATATTGTGGTGCGCTGAAAAATACTTCCTGAGCATAGGTTAACCTAGATCGCACTAGAGCGGTTGATAGAGGTATTAAAGTCGAAGCGTCTTGGCCCCATGGTTGCTTGTTTATAATCTTAAGAAAGTTTAAAGTTTAACTTTTCCGTGCTTTATTTAATATGTGGTCAATGTGCTGGTTCCATGACAGTTTAGAAGTTAAGATTATACCTAGGAATTTTACTGATTTAACATATTTTATTTCAATGCCATCTAAAGTAAAAACTGGGAGCTTTTCTGGGTCATACCCAGAATTGAAAAGCATTATATGTGTTTTTTCTAAAGAAAGTGCGAGCCCGTTTTGTTGTAAAAATACATTTATTTTATCGAGCTCTCGTTGGTATAAAGCTTTTATGTAGTTCAGCGACCTCGAAGGGGTTATTCGTTTCATGGTTACTCTCATCCAAAGGCATATATCGTCAGCAAATTGAGCTAATTCTGTGCCTTTCGATAAGCCTTTGGGTAAATCTGCCATTAAAATATTGAATAAGATAGGAGATATTACTGAACCTTGTGGCAGTCCCATTTGTAATGTTCTCGGATTTGAATAAGTATGTTCTATTTTTGTTTGAATTGATCTATGTTCTAAGAATTCTTGAACATATATACATGTTACCGCTAATTCCAACAGTTTTTAATTTGTATAATAGTCTACTATGCCATACTTGATCATAAGCTTTTTTTTACGTCAAAGAATGTAGCTAGTATGTTCTTTCGTCTTGCAAATTGTTGTTTCACTTGAGTTGTAAGTTTGACTAGGTGTTCTACTGTGGATCTGCCAGTTTGAAATCCAGCTTGGTTAATCGGTATGACATCATGCTTCTTACAGTAATAAGATAATCTATTTAGTACGATTCGTTCCATTAATTTACAGGTATGGGATGTTAAGGCGATTGGGCGGGTAACTGTTTATATCAGTGCGAGGTTTTCCATGTTTATATATAGGAACGATAATGGAATGTTTCCCATAACCGAGGTATTTTACCATCATTCCAACATTTTTGAAAAAACAAATGGAGGAACTGCACAACGTTTGCTGTGTGTGTGTGTGTGTGTGTGTGTGTGTGTGTGTGTGTGTGGTGTGTGTGTGTGTGTGTGTGTGTGTGTGTGTGTGTGTGTGTGTGTGTGAGAGAGAGAGAGAGAGAGAGAGAGAGAGAGAGAGAGAGAGAGAGAGAGAGAGAGAGAGAGAGTTCAGTCACTTCTTTCTACACCTGGAAATTCTGTGGTAGTAATTTCCTCTTTTCCTCATTCGCTTTGACTCTACCTTTCCGGGGTTCCTTTGACATTGTTTTGACATTGTTCTCAACCATTCCTTACGGTCGTTCACTTGTGAGGGAGAGATAGGACGGAGGGATGTGTGTTTTAGAGGATGGAAGCAGAGGAGGAAGAAGACTGCCTGGGAGTGTGCTATTTTATTTGTTCAGTGTGTTTACTCGGTGCGTTTCTTTGCTTGTGCCTTTTTTATTGAGGGGGGGGGGGGGGGGGGGGGGGGGGGGCGATGGTGGTAGCGGAAGTGGAGGATGGTGATCTGAATCAATTTCATCCACAGCGTTTGCATGGTTTTGTGGGTGTTTGTGGATGGAGATGGCGGTTGATAGGAGGATGTTGGTTTTACTGTCAGATATTTGCAAAGGCCTATCATTGGTCCGCCACAGCAAATGCTACAGCGGTATTACAGGATGTAATGACTGCAAGAAAATGACGAGACGAATGTTTGTTTTTCACTTGTATTTGGAAGTTCTTCCATTTTTGTTTCTCCACTCAGTTTTTTTTTGTAACGAAGAATTCGCCTATTGGCTTGGTCACTGGACAGACAAGATATGACATAAATACACTAAGCAAAAAGCACTGATATATAATAGATGCACACACACACACACACACACACACACACACACACACACACACACACACATATATATATATATATATATATATATATACATATATGCTTAGCTTCGTGTCTCTGTGTCATAGAAGAAATCTCAAGTAACCTCTCAGTCTGTCTGGCTGCCTGTCTGTTCATCTCTCTCTCTCTCTCTCTCTCTAACAAGTCTTACTAACGCTGTGTAGCCGGTCTCAATCAGACAGACCTACCGCAGCCACCCTCCCTTGATGTTATCATTCTTCCCAGTGCCGCCTCCTGCTCCCCCGGTCCTGGGATAACGGCGCTGATGATGTCGACAACGTTGCAGCGATGGCCGCGACGACAATCCTGATGGAAAGCGCAGAGCGATACGAGGTGCGGTCGACTAGTTTTATGGTCTCTCGGTAGGTAGCAAGGGGTGGGGTCGGAAAGGGCGGAAAGGAATGTGGGACCTTTTCGTTAGGGAGGTGAATTTGTGACTAGGCGTTTTTATGGTGATGATGGATCGTGAAATGATAGTCCAGGGAGCCGGTTTCTGCAGACGGTAGCGTTCATCGACAAACACCGACACCTGAGGAATCACTTCCCACGTGATATCGCCGCACAGAGACTGGGACACAGGAGGTGTCCGTGTTTCACGTGCTACAGGTTCACCGCGCTGGTAGGGGATGGAGAAGAGTCAGCACACACACACACACACACACACACACACACAAAGAGAGAGAGAGAGAGAGAGAGAGAGAGAGAGAGAGAGAGAGAGAGAGAGAGAGAAAGCATTGCAATATTTTACACGTCAAGCGCGCGCGCACACACACACACACACACACACACACACACACACACACACATATATATATATATATATATATATATATATATATATAGAGAGAGAGAGAGAGAGAGAGAGAGAGAGAGAGAGAGAGAGAGAGAGATAAAAGGGCCCACGGGGTTAGAGGAGACTTATGTTTGCGCTCCTTTACTGATCCAGGATTTACGGCTATATAGTGTA
>JADBJO010008170.1:25000-27500 GCA_016801955.1 Conus betulinus | reverse complement strand
TTGTGGAGTACGCGACCAGATGGTTAGATCGTTTGCCTGTAGAGCTGACAGTCTGGAGTTCGAACCACTTGTGGGGTCGGGGATCTCTGGCTAGAAAAGCGCCTTTATCCAGCCAGAAGTGAATAAGAGTCTGATTCAGTTCAGAGAGAGTGAAGGCGGCAGAAGGAAATGGATCAGCTCTGCCTTTCCTGGAATACGGTGAACGTGTAACAGCTCTCTGCCTCAAAAAGTTGTGGGATTTTGACATTTCTCACTCTGAATTCATACTCTTCGATGGACGCTCCTGAGCAAGCCCTTGGAAAGTGAGTTCCGCTAAAGAAGTTAAAAAGAATGTCAACGATTCTGCAGACAGTACTCTACAATCCTCCCTCAGGGGGTAAATTCGTTCTTCATCAATGGGGTTGAGTCATCCTACATCAGGGGGTTAACCTATCCTTCATCAAGGGGTAGTACGTTCATCATAAAGGGTTCGGTCAATCCCTCATCAAGGGGTAAATCTGTTCTTCATCAGGGGTAAGTCAGTCCTTCATCAAGGGGTAAATACATTCTTCATCAAAGTGTAAGACTGTTCTTAAGAAGGGGCAAGTCCTTCCTTGATGAAAGGGTAAATCTGTTTTTTCATCAAGGGGTAAATCTGTTCTTAATCAAGGTGTAAGACTGTTCTTCATTAAGGGGCCAGTCTTTCCTTCATTAGGGGGTAAATCTGTTTTTCATCAAGGGGTAAATCTGTTCTTCATTGAGGTGTAAAACTGTTCTTCATTGAGGTGTAAAAGTGTTCTTCATTGAGGTGTAAAACTGTTCTTCATTGAGGTGTAAAACTGTTCTTCATTGAGGTGTAAAACTGTTCTCCATCAAGGGGCTTTTACTGTTCTTCAACAGGGGGGGGTAACTCTGTTTTTCATCAAGGGGTAAATCTGTTCTTCATCAAGGAGAAAATCTATTCTTCATCAAATCTAAAAGAGTTGATTGTAAACGCGGAGGATCTCAGGAGGGAATCTAATCATCTTGTGACGCCCGATGCTGATGCTATGTCTGAAATTAAACAAAATTGAAAACGAAAACAGATAATTATGAAACATGTCAAAGAAAAAGAATCCACTTTTCTCTTAAGGAGTGGTGAGAGATGGTCACCCAACAAATGAACATTGTGAAGGTATGCTGCGAGATCTGGTGATCAGTTTCCTGGGATATGGAGTTTGACAGGGTTCACTGTGTGAATGAAAAGTCGGACACTCCTACTTTAGCACAGCGTTGTTTTTATACATCTAAAACACGAAAAACTCCAGAGGAACAATTCTGAACTGAACAACACAAACGTTTCCATTGGTGAAGATTTCTCATTTTGAATCAGAGAGATACGACCAAAACTATCCAACCATTTAAGAACTGTTGGTAACGACAGCAAAATGTGCAACAATGGTCCCCGACCTGTGTTGGTTCAAGACAAACCTACTTTCTTCACGGCTACGATCAGCTTAAAAGAAGGCAGTTAAAGGGGTGGGGAGATGGGAAAGGGAGGGGGGAGAGGCTGGCACGCCACGGGAGCATATTATTTTGCTTATTTTGCAGACACAAACAGGAACTAAAACCGTGTCAGCACAGGTTGTAAATTCGCCTGTCACTGCTGTCAGTGTCAGTGTCACCGTTACGTTTCCACGATCAGTTCAACACGAGGAATTGTGAGCGATCAGGTGATCGCACGTGCGCGCACGTGCACAGCACGCCATATTCAAATGTAAATAATCCCTTTCCGTTTTTATCATGGAATGTCAACGGATGAATGTCTTAGGTTTCTGATCACGACCTCATCTAGTTTATTTGTGGATATGCTTTTGTTTACTTCTGTGACATGTTTGTGGAAGAATGTCACGTGCTTTATTTGCAGGATTTGAAATTGTTGGTAAACTGGTTGTGCGGTTGTCTAAACAAGGGAGACAATTTGAAGGGTTGCATTGTTTAAATAAACAAGATTTGGTTGGTGACCTTTCTAAAAATGACTGTTGTTGATTGTTTTAGAATCTTTGTGACATTAAAGTTATCAGGAGCTGACTAAGAGTATTTTACATTTGCTCATATACGTTACCACAAGGCTTTCCTTTTCATGTCTAAACATTAATGACGAAAGTAATTTAATTGGAGAATGTGTCTTTGATAAATTACAAAAAAATAGACGTTGATATCACTTTTAATAGAGATTTCCACAGCAGGACATTAGATGTTTTTCACAGACACTATTTTTTATGTCCAGTGTAAAATTCAGTCTTTTTTTTCTTAAATAAGAACCAGCGCCCTCAAGATTTTTATATGAACTGATATGGTGAACCGCTACTGAGTCTGTGTCCTGCTTCAGGTCTGTGCATTCTAATGGGGGTGTGAAGAGTCGACCTGGGCGGGTGCTACACGTCTGACTCTGGAACCAATGCCATTGATTATTTCATCTTTCAAAGGACATTTTGGCACTTGATTTTGAGTTTTGTAAAAAGCGTATTTTTGCATTTAT
>JADBJO010008170.1:17500-20000 GCA_016801955.1 Conus betulinus | reverse complement strand
GCGAAAAAGGCGGAGGTGATGAATGCAAAGAATACAAGACAGGCGCAGACAGAAAACTGACATAGGTGGATAACGAAAGGTGATGGCATGGCATAGACTGTGTGTCTTGCCATGTGTATTAGACTGCTGTTTGTGGATTCACTTCTGCTACTCTCTCTCTCTCTCTCTCTCTCTCTCTCTCTCTCTCTCTCTCTCTCTCTCTCTCTCTCTCTCTCTCTCTCTCTCTCTCTCTCTCTCTCTCTCTCTCTCTCTCTCTCTCTCTCTCTCTCTCTCTCTCTCTCTCTCTCTACCTAACCACTCATTCCTCGTTTTACCATTCCGGATACTCTGCCTGACCCGGGTTACTAATATGCAACAGTGAAATATAAAGTCAGGTGTTTTTTTTTTTTTTTTTTGCCGAGTCGAAAACGGTGGTCTCATCAGATTCATACACAAACGAATTGATGCTCACGAATTTGGAACTATACTCAGGAGTTGAAGAAAGGAGAGTGAGTGTGCACACATACGGTTGAAGATACAATTTCTGAAGTCGAAAACGAACAAGAAACGCACATACACTGCAGCAGCAGATTACAGTAGTAAAGTAGAATAATTATAATACGACACATCACAGGACGGGCCGGTTCAGTTCAATACACTTTGGTCCAGTCTAGTACATTACGAGACACAACGCGACACTACACTACACTACACGACACTGCACTACACTACACGACACTACACGACACTACACTACACTACACTACACTACACTACACTACACTACACTACACTACACTACACTACACGACACGACACGACACGACACGACACGACACGACACTACACGACAAGACACTGAACGACACTACACGACACGACACTACACTACACTACACTACACTACACTACACTACACTACACTACACTACACTACACTACACGACACGACACTACACGACACTACACACACTACACGACACTACACTGACACGACACTACACGACACTACACGACACTAGACTACACTACACTACACTACACTACACTACACACACTACGCTACACTACGCGACACTACACTACACTACACTACACTCACCCAGCCAGTGCCAAACCCCACCCTACACCCCTTTGCCCTTCCCTTTCCCCCTCTAACACACTAACAATGTCATATTCAACGTCAGAAACCACCCCAAAGAGTTCATTAGATACCCAGGACCTGTCATTGAAGGTTAGAAAAACCGTTGCACCTGTGCACAACGAAACGATCAACACATCTGCTAGCAGAAAGGAGGAAAAACCAAACGCTGATAAAGGCACAGGCAGAAGAGTGACGGCTGTGGGATGGTGGATGTGTTTGTGTAGTATCGGGTTCTTTGTCTTTGTCAAAGCGGTGAGAAACTGACGTTGGCCACTTTGTATTTTCTGGTCTGTCAGTCTGATTTTCTCGCTCCACTCCACTTCATAATGGCTTGATGACTGACCGCTCCATCACGGCTGCTGGTGTTAGGGCTGCAGCAGAACGAATCTGGATGTTGCTGTGTGTAGGGGCCTTGCTGGATTTGGCGGGATGTGTACGTTGCCCTTAGAAGGGCAATGAGGATAACATACAAAAGTTCAGAAGTACGAACAAAAAAGATAGAAAGAAAAAAAAAAAAAAGACGGTAAAAGAGGTAACACAGGTTAAACGCATTGCAAAAGACATGTGTCTACACACATGTGGGGAAATAGTCAATGCATACGTACATGACAGAAAAAAAAAAGTGTTGACCTGAAAGAAAACAAGATCGAGGTGAATAGACGCACTTATCGAAACCGTTATCTATATCGTCCCAATGATACCCCTATACCCTGCACCTTTCATCTACGGTTTCTTATATCGTCCCAATGATACCCCTATACCATGGACCTGTCGTCTATGGTTTCTTACATCGTCCCAATGATATCCCTATGCCCAGGACCTTTTGTCTATGTATCGACCCAATGATACCCCTATACCCTGTACCTTTTTATCTATGTTTTTTTTATATTGTCCCAATTGTACCCTTATACCCTGGACCTTTTATCTATGTGTCGTCCCAATCATACCCCTATACCCTGGAGCTTTCGTTTATGGTTTGTTCTCCGTGCACCTAGACTTACTGAAGATTTCTGGAAATACGAACCAGAATAACAGATCACTGATGTTCTGGGCTGTACTAGGCTACAATGTGTTACACTGGTGTTGTTTGAAGACACTCCAGTGAGCATACAATGTTGCGAGAATCAACAACAGATGGTTCAGATGTCAGGCTGAGTCACCAAATTGTGTCATTTTTTTCTGCGGTTGAACGTTCGAAAGCCATAATGTGGAATAACCAATCATCGCAAGTCATTTAATACATCAGAAACAAGGTTATATGTATAAAATACAGCACACAGACTTTTCTTGGCTTTTCTTCATCACTAAACGTTTAGTTTCTGGAACTGTTTCGTATTTCAGTCATCTACACACACATCAATCATCAGGTCAATAAAA
>JADBJO010008170.1:5000-10000 GCA_016801955.1 Conus betulinus | reverse complement strand
AGAGAGAGAGAGAGAGAGAGAGATGGTGACGGGGAAAGTGATGGGGTAGATTTCCTCTGAGTCCTTTTAGATTCAAAAAGTTATAAGAAAGCGTTAGTTTATGAAGAAAGCAATTCATCGTAGTAACAATGCCAACCCTTCTATGGTATATTTCTTGTTTCTTCATTCACACAGCTGATTTTATTAAACGGGTAAATGTTACTATTTTGAAGCTAAAATTGACTATTTTCATTATGAACACACCAATAATGATGACCTTCTGAGCATTACAGATAAAAGGATATTTAATTCCTGATCTCTAGCATTTAAAAAATAACCGTCACCTTTATCATATCCATGTGGAAGTGATTTTTAATTTGAAAGAAATGCGTACTGAGCTGAAAGAAGTGGGATTTTAAGCTGAAAAGAAGTAGGTTTTAAGCTGAAAGAAGTGGAGTTTAATCTGAAAAAAGTGGATGTTAAACGTTTGTCTTTATCTTTCATCTGTCTCCTTTTTAGCGGTTCGGCTATGTGATTTGGCGACTAGTGTAATGTTTTTCTTTCATTTGTCTGCGATTGGCGGGGAAACTTGCAGTACTGACGTTTGCAAGGCTATATTTATGCAATGAAACGCGCTCTAACCCAAAGCAAACAGTTAATGTCGTGGTGGCCACATGAACAATAGAAGAACTGATCAAGATTCTGTGGCAGAAAAACACCCAAAGCAAAGACGTTTCTACAGAAGACTGCCTGCTTCGATCAGACGAACACGCAGTGTTTCACTCCCCCCCAAAAAAATCCTTTATTCTCTCCTCCCAGCCAATGAAGCATGACTCCCTCAGGCTGTGTACCTGTCTGCTGTGTCGTAGACCATGACTCCCTCAGACTGCCTCCCTGCCTGCAGTGCCGTTGACCATGACTCCCTCAGGCTGTCTACCTGCCTGCTGTGCTGTTGTCATCACCAGTTAGCTGTGGTGAGAGTTACAGGGCCGCCCAAAAGCCTTTGCCTTGTGTGGGAGGCTGCCCTTTTAATCCACCAGAAGAGGTGTGAAGAGAAGTGAAGGGTCACACCTGGCTGCTTTGGAACTTCAGTAAATGGTTGAACCACTGGTAAACTGCAACATAATCAACAGACAACTTGCTCTGGGATGAGAAAAATCGTATTAGTTTACACACCTATGCATTTTTCAAAATTATGTTTAAAATTTGATTTCACACACACACACACACACACACACACACACACACACACATCTAAAATACATATCTATCTATATTCATATATATATATATATATCTTTAAATGAACGTTCAAAAATCGTGATGTTAAAGAATCTACAACCATAATACATGTATCATTCAAGTGCCAGGTAAATAAAAATCACACACACACACACACACACACACACACACACACACACACACACACACACACACAAAGCAACACATTCTGAAAGTATTATGCCAACTATCATCAATCACCGATGATTATAACGCTAATTTTGCATGATGTATTTGTAACAACCTTTTCCTGTCCTTCAACGTGTACATTTTAGAGTGACAGTCTCCATGTTGTAAGCCGCTGAAAGCTGGGAAAGCGCACACCAATGATTGTTTCCAACTGAAAGTTGTATGCAGTGGTCTGAACGACATACGCTGAAAAAAGTTATCAGGAGAAAAAGCAGAAAGAGCACTGCTTGCTGGTAGAGTTTCTGTTGGGGAGAGAGACTCCGCATTCCACACCACCCCAGTTTACCCATTCCATGCGCTGCTTCCTGTCCAGATTGTATCTCGTGTGCTTTGAATTATTTGCTAGTTTGGCCAAAATGAAGACATAATGAACGACAGTGAAAGTTATCTTGTACAAAGTTCAAATTGATGTCATCAGAAACTGAACACTTGACGCGTATGATCACCTCCAGGCAATTATAAGAAACGCAAGCAAATGAGATAACTCTCTGGATTCCAACCGATTCACCGTGGAAACATCAAAGATATCACATGATTTTAACAGCCTCGCTCTGAGTGCTTTCCACCAGAGCCAGTGACATTGAGACGTTCTTCGTTTCCACTCTGATTGTTATTAGTTCATCTGGGGGGAAATTTATCAGCCATCAGCCGTTTAGCTGCAGTTCACACTGATAACTAACATGAAGAGAAGCAGTAAATCGTGAACTGATTGCAGGAATAGGTGTGGCGTTTACATGTTGGACAAGCAGATAAACGGGACTGACGATTTTTGCTGTCTTCGCTTGATGACCGCTTGCATTTCTAGACGCACGCTTATGAGACGTTCTTCAGGTTTCAGCGTCATTTTCTCGGAAAGAAAGAGAGAGAGAGAGAGAGAGAGAGAGAGAGAGAGAGAGAGAGAGAGAGAGAGAGAGAGAGAGAGAGAGAGAGAGAGAGAGAGAGAGAGTTCTGCAGCTTGCTGTAGGAATCGTTCTAGTAGCAAATTAGTGAATCGCATTTTCTTCTCTTTCCTAATCCATATCTTCAAGTGCCTCCCCCCCCCCCCTCTCTCTCTCTCTCTCTCTCTCTCTCTCTCTCTCTCTCTCTCTCTCTCTCTCGACCTATTGGCTGTCTGGCTGGCTGTCTGCCTGTCTCTCTGTTTGTGTCTCACTCTCTTCTTCTTCTTCATCATCATCATCATCATCATTCTTCTTCTTCTTCTTCTTCTTCTTCGTTCCTCCCCTACCTCAGTCCTCACACTGTCTCATCAGCTAAAGGACGGGAGAGGTATGGCATCCACCAGTGTTTTGTGACAGTACGGTTTGTAGATAGCAGGCAGGTCAAAGTATGGAAAACTACTCGCCTCAGAAAGTCACGAAAGTCCTGTTAACCTCCTCATATATAAAATTAAAAACATTTTAAGACCTCAGATATAGAGTTAAAAGAAATCTTTTGACCCAGAAATCCATAGTTTGGAAATAGATCTACTTGTAAAGTGATGCGACTGCTGGCGGAAATCTGAACAAATTTGAAAGATAATTCATAAGGCTCCGCCCCCAAAACGCAGCCAAACGAATCACAAAGACAAAACACAGGTGTTTCGACCTCTTAGGTCTTCTGCAATCAAGATACACAACACTGAGGACAACGAAAATGAACGAGCAATCACTTATCTTTATCCAATTCGGCACAAGATGGGCGTTGATTCAGAGGTCGAAAACGCGTCGGGTTTTGTCTTGTGATTCGTTTGTCTACGTTTTTGGGCGGAGCCTTATGAATTATTTTCAAAATATTTGGAAGTAGTTCATCATGTCAACTACACCAATGAGTGTTCTGCCTATCAGCCAAATGACACAAGTGAACATGGCATGAGTCATACTTGTTTTCCAGAGTCAGAATTACTTCACTTCAGTAGTAATGATGACATATTTTGTAATGATCACATTTTACCGCAACACCAGGTGGAAAAGCAAGACAGTACGTAACCACGCTACAAAAAACATTAATGATCTGCATGTGTTACTGCGCAATTTGTTCTATGGTTTTCATGACGACAGTCAACTGTAATTGTGGACTTTTGAGTCTCTTTCTTTTCCATATTATAGTAGACCATGCCTGGGATCCATCAACAGACGATGGTGGAGACCTCCTGTGTGTGAACAGTTTTCCTTTCAGCACGTGCTAATTGCTGTCAGGGTTGACTGGATGGTAGGTTCAGTTTGTAGTGGTCTCTGTCTGTCTGTCTGTCTGTCTGTCTGTCTCTGTCTCTCTCTCTCTCTCTCTCTCTCTCTCTCTCTCTCTCTCTCTCTCTCTCTCTTCTCACTGGGAATAATACATTCTTTGTGCAATATGCATTCAAATTTACAAAGAACCCTTCATTGATAGGAGGCTGCAAGAGTCTTTAAGGAGAATCAAATCACAGGAGTATATCTCTAGCAGGATGCAAACAACATCATTCAACTGTAGATCATACGTTAACATTCATGTTTTTTTTTTTTCAAAGAAAAGATTAAGTTTTAACCGGAGGTTTATATGTTGCATTACAGATTTTGATAACGCTTTTGATTCCATTAACAGGAACATGCTGTGGGCTGTTTTCATTCCAAACAGATATACGTGTGTGCATGTGTGTGTGTGTGTGTGTGGGGGGGGGGGGGGGGGGGGCAGATACGTTGTAAGAATGTATGATTGTATGAAATGGAATGTCATCCTGTGGCGCATTAGTTGATTATATTGATTGTACGTCCGGGAAATATTTGTGTTCCTGTTTTGATTTCTTTGTTTATCAGTTGAGTTATATATGGTGGATGGCTCAGGGCTGCATTTGCCATAAGCGTGTTTGAAATACTTAGACTTCTTCTAGCTGATGATATCTTGTTTATGTCGGAATACCACCTCGTCAAAACGCAGATAAATGGTTCATACCGATGTGCTTCTTCTCTACAGCTAAACACAGACTACAAACTAATACCACTGTATTTCGAAAAAGAAGATACGTTGCAAATAGACAAAGTTGGACAGATACACTTCTTCACGTGTAAGCTTTGTGTATGAATACAAGGTTCTCACCAGTCTACCGACGATGGCGTTTTTGAGTCTGACATGCAAAATAATAAACCTTTCACATTATATTTGAGTACATTGATGTGCACGTTAACTTATCATACATTACTGACCCACACTAAGAGTTTTCATTCTGCTGCTGCACATTGTTAGATGATCCATTTATTTGATCTGACAAAAGTTTGTTGACATAACACCAAAGACATCAAATGAAGTTGTCCGTGTACAGCATACATCTTATCAGAAATTGAGTCGAGATATATGATTTTTTTTAATGGCGAAATAGCCAGATGCACCACATTTTTGTTTTCTTTTGTTAAATGCGTTTTATGATTTGTTAAAAATGACCTATTGGAGAGACAAGAGGCTACCACAGATTCCGACAACAGTCCGGAGCGACAAGAGAATGAACGTTTAAACGTGAGAATACAGTTGTTATAACTTAGTTTTGAGTTTGAGTAGATAAATCAATGTTTGGGAAATTTGTTTTTTGTGTACATGCTTTGAAC
>JADBJO010008169.1:22500-100344 GCA_016801955.1 Conus betulinus | reverse complement strand
TATGTTCCTGAGTAATCAGCACAAAACTTTTTTGTGAAAAGAAAAATGGGAATAAAAAGAAATCAGAAAAAAAACAAACACTTCTGTGAAAAAGGAAAATGGAATAAAAGAAATCAGAAATAAAAAAAACCAAAATCATTAAACAAATCATGAACACAAAATAATTTTTTTTAAAGTATAAAAAAGAAAGAAAAGTACAGCACCTTTTTCACCAGGAAAACTGGGTGGAACACAACATTTCCAGTCCTTCCTTCAACAAATCATAACAGACTGCACAAGAGACATATATGCATGTGCATGCAACAAACATACAAATAACACAACAACATTCCCAGTTCCTTCCTTCAACACATCACAACAGACTGCACAAGAGACATATATGCATGTGCATGCAACTAACATACAAATAACACACCATTTCCAGTTCCATCCTTCAACACATCGTAACAGACTGCACAAGAGACATATATATGCATGTGCATGCAACAAACATACAAATAACACAACATTTCCAGTTCCTTCCTTCAACACATCATAACAGACTGCACAAGAGACGTATATGCATGTGCATGCAACATACAAATAACACATCCTGGAAAATCAGCATCAAACACCTCTGTGGAAAAGAAAATAGGAATATAAAGTTCAGAAAATAAATCAAAACCAGAATCATCTAAAACAAATTAGCAACGCATGTTAACTGCAGAAAAAAAAAAAAGAAGAAAAAGAAGTTAATGCACTTCTCATCTTAAAAACTAGCAAGAACCAACACTGTTCTGTTCGTTCCTTCCTTCAACACATGACACTCAGACAGCAAGACAGACTGACCCCCAACAGTTGCAGACTCTTCAGCTCGGAGATCATACGGTTGGGGTGTGAGGTTGGAACGATATGCTTCAAAGCAAACTTCTCTCTGACGTCATTGGGATGCTTCAGGCTGGCCATGAAGACTGAGCTGAAAGTACCTGCAAAAACCACAGCCACAAAACTGTACACTTCTGATGGCCATGAAGACTGAGCTGAAAGTACCTGCAAAAACCACAGCCACAAAACTGTACACTCCTGATGGCCATGAAGACTGAGCTGAAAGTACCTGCAAAAACCACAGCCACAAAACTGTACACTCCTGATGGCCATGAAGACTGAACTGAAAGTACCAGCAAAAACCACAGCCACAAAAACTGTACACTCCTGATGACCATAAAGACTGAGCTGAAAGTACCTGCAAAATCCACAGCCACAAAACTGTACACTCCTGATGGCCATGAAGACTGAGCTGAAAGTACCTGCAAAAACCACACCACAAAACTGTACACTCCTGATGGCCATGATGACTGAGCTGAAAGTACCTGCAAAAACCACAGCCACAAAACTGTACACTCCTGATGGCCATGAAGACTGAGCTGAAAGTACCTGCAAAAACCACAGCCACAAAAAAAATTCACTGTACACTGTTGATGGCCATGAAGACTGAGCTGAAAGTACCTGCAAAAACCACAGCCACAAAACTGTACACTCCTGATGGCCATGAAGACTGAGCTGAAAGTACCTGCAAAAACCACAGCCACAAAACTGTACACTGTTGATGACCATGAAGACTGAACTGAAAGTACCTGCAAAAACCACAGCCACAAAACTGTACACTCCTGATGGCCATGAAGACTGAACTGAAAGTACCTGCAAAACCACAGCCACAAAACTGTACACTCCTGATGGCCATGAAGACTGAGCTGAAAGTACCTGCAAAAACCACAGCCACAAAACTGTACACTCCTGATGGCCATGAAGACTGAGCTGAAAGTACCTGCAAAAACCCACAGCCACAAAAACTGTACACTCCTGATGGCCATGAAGATTGAACTGAAAGTACCAGCAAAAACCACAGCCACAAACTGTGCACTCCTGATGGCCATGAAGACTGAGCTGAAAGTACCTGCAAAAACCACAGCCACAAAGCTGTACACTGTTGATGACCATGAAGACTGAGCTGAAAGTATCTGCAAAAACCACAGCCACAAAACTGTACACTCCTGATGGCCATGAAGACTGAGCTGAAAGTACCTGCAAAAACCACAGCCACAAAACTGTACACTCCTGATGGCCATGAAGACTGAGCTGAAAGTACCTGCAAAAAACCAACCACAGCCACAAAACTGTACACTCCTGATGACCATGAAGACTGAGCTGAAAGTACCTGCAAAAACCACAGCCACAGAACTGTACACTCCTGATGACCATGTCAGTACCTGCAAAAACCACAGCCACAGAACTGTACGCTCCTGATGGCCATGAAGACTGAGCTGAAAGTACCTGCAAAAACCACAGCCACACAAAACTGTACACTCCTGATGGCCATGAAGATTGAGCTGAAAGCACCAGCAAAAACCACAGCCACAAAACTGTACACTCCTGATGGCCATGAAGACTGAACTGGAAGCACCAGCAAAAACCACAGCCACAAAACTGTGCACTCCTGATGGCCATGAAGACTGAGCTGAAAGTACCTGCAAAAACCCACAGCCACAAAACTGTACACTCCTGATGACCATGAAGACTGAGCTGAAAGTACCTGCAAAAACCACAGCCACAAAACTGTACACTCCTGATGGCCATGTCAGTACCTGCAAAAACCACAGCCACAGAACTGTACACTGTTGATGCTTGAATGAAAATACATACACATGGTTCATATTAAAATAATGATAATGATAATTTTTTTTAACGTAAACTGTAAATCAGTGAGCTCATGCAACAGACATAAAAACAGCCTCAAAATGTATGGCCTTTTTATGCCCTGCTCTCAACGTGACCCAGTTTCCACTTCTTGTCCAGGTCCTGGCCCATAGTGCGTTAGTGACGAGGTCAAAGTTCCAGAGGACTTCCCAGAACAGACAGGGTGGCACCCAGTCAACAGGGATGCTCTCCCATGCTAGCTCTGCAGATCAGCAGTCAGTTATTGTCATCTATGTACCACTTTATAAGCTCTGTCCTGATTATACTGCACAGACTAGGAAGCACTGAACACTATGTCCTGATTATATACTGGCACAGACTAGGAAGCACTGAACACTAGGAAAGGAACTGTTCTGATTATACTGGCACAGACTGGGAAGCACTGAACACTATTTCCTGATTATACTGGCACAGACTGGGAAGCACTGAACACTATGTCCTGATTATACTGGCACAGACTGGGAAGCACTGAACACTATGTCCTGATTATACTGGCACAGACTGGGAAGCACTGAACACTATGACCTGATTATACTGGCACAGACTTGGAAGCACTGAACACTAGGAAAGGAACTGTCCTGATTATACTGGCACAGACTAAGAAGCACTGAACACTATTTCCTGATTATACTGGCACAGACTGGGAAGCACTGAACACTATGTCCTGATTATACTGGCACAGACTGGGAAGCACTGAACACTATGTCCTGATTATACTGGCACAGACTGGGAAGCACTGAACACTATGTCCTGATTATACTGGCACAGACTGGGAAGCACTGAACACCATGTCCTGATTATACTGGCACAGACTAGGAAAGCACTGAACACTAGGAAAGGGACTCAGTGGCAGTGCAGTGTCTCCCCTGACAGGTTGTTTCACACAACTTGATGTCACTGTCAACTGTTTCCTGTGGACTGTTGGTAAGGAGGCTGGCAGGATTACGCTGACTGAGGAGGCATGAACAATGGAACTATACAAATTGAACGTAAATGATACGCAAATAGCACAGATCAGACAATGAATAAAAAACCAACCAAACAAACAAAATCCATTAGAGTCTGTATGCATGTAAAAAAAATGTGTATATAATACTCTCATTCATTGCAGAGCACAAAGTCTATTGCTATTTGAAGCCAGATTTTGTTTACCAGCATTCATCAGCATTTTACAGTTTCAGATGACAAAATACCTACAACAATATCATCCACAGGCACAGCTTACTGATTTCAATTTTCGTTTGTGCAGATGTTGATGGTGAGAAAGTGACCTTGTTGCATTTGTGGCACTTGACTTTCACCACATTCTATGACCAGGGGACTACTTTGGCATGGTTCATTTCTACACTAGTTTTCAAAATAATGAGCATGATCACAACTAAAAAACCGCATCTCAAGTGAGTATATTTCTTTACCATGAGTTAAGTATGCTGAAAAAGTGATGTATGAACTGGGGTATTCTTACAAGGTGACTTATGGGAGTAATGGCATGTATTTTTTGTGTGGCATGTGTGTGTGTGTGTTTGCATACTTGGGTACAGAGAGAGAGAGAGATCCATACATGCAACTTGTTTTCTTTAGACAAAATGCACACAGGTTGTTGCATTTTACAGCTTACTCACTCACAATAAAAACAACAAAATGGTGTACAGCTTTTTCAGACAGAACAAAATTCACTGACCTTCCCCAATTTTGTCCAGCACATTGAAGTGGTTGGTGACTTCAGGAACATAGTAGCACAGGTCCTCAATCTCCTCCTGGACTGATGCCGGCACTGTACACAAGAATCACACAGTCATATATCAGACATGGGATCTGAAATTAATGAAAAAGAGGGAAGTTTGAGGCAGAGGTCTTGGTGAAACTGTTGGCCTCTGATGGAAGTCAGGTGGCAAAGCACCCTGGAGATGAAATGTTTTTGCTTTTAAATCTATAGATGTCACATTTTTAATGTCACCTCTCGCATCCCTCCACTCAACAGTTCCTTCGTTTTCTCACATTCATCCTTCAACATAAATTTGGCAAAGTAATTACTTAAAACAAATTAATAACAAATTCATGTATGTACAGATATTGGTTGTTATAATAAAGAATTCAAATGTGTTCAAAGTATCCTATGACATTTATCTTGATGGTCTATGTATTTTGCAAAGAGGTTTTTCAATGTCTTTTTTTTTTTTTTTAAACAAACATGCACACAAAAGACTGAAAAGACATATGTATCATAATAATTGTACAAAAACACAGAAGTCAGACACAATAAGAGAACAAACATGCATGCCCCCCACCCCCCACCCCCCAAACAAAAACAAAACAAACAAACAAACAAACAAAAACAAAAAACAAAAAAAAAGAAAAGTTGCAGACACACACACAAACATACATGAATTGAATGATATGCAGAATATATATGCATAAACACACACACACACACACACACACACACACATAAATTCTCACACACACAAATGAGTAGCCTCAGAAACGAGGAAAAAAACAAGGGGTGACAGGCGCGAGAGGCTGAGAGAGAGGGGGAAAAAAAAATGTTAAGATGGGTAATTACAACAAAAGTTGGGACCATGTGTACATATATAAGAGTTGTTTAAAAAAAAAAAAAAAAAAAAAAAGTCACAATAAAGCTAGGACGTACAAATACAAAAATTATAATGTTAATGCAAAGGGTGTTTTCTACAAGGTCCTCATACAACAACACAAAATCATGTTTTGAATTCTTTGTTCATAGCATATGTCAGTAATATTCAATATGTATGGACACCCCCCCCCCCCCCCCCCCACCCCCCCCCCCCCCTTATTTTTTAATTTTTAAACACACAGCATCTATACAGTGTATTGAAGGATCATCCATATTGATTGCTATCCCTCCAACAATAATCCTGAGTATGGTAGCCACTTCTTTTTAAAATCATAGTAACACATATTTAACACATATTTAATACATGTACATATTTTTCCAGTGTATACCTACGGGTTAACTCAGTCAAAAACATTTCCAGTTTTGGTTTTATATGAGTTATGCTGCACTTAAAAATAAAGAATTTTGCCATAAAATAATAGATCAAAAGTATCTTCAGTTAGTGTTGTATCGTCTGTGCCAAATAAAATTAATTCAACATTAAATGATAATCTTTCACAGTTACTGCACTTCTCTCTTATTTTTTTTTTTCAAAATCTTTCCAAAACAACATCTGGGAGAATGGGCAGTACCATAAATAATGTTGCACAGTATCTCTTTCATTGCAGCAAAAGTTGCATTTATCATTATCAGTTACTCCCCCATTTTTTGTAATAGGATATTTGACACTAGAATTCCATGACACAGTTTCAATTGAAACCATTTTAAGTTTTATTTCTTTTATTTATTAATCTTTTTTAAAACAGTCTCCCAATTAATATATATGGCTAATCGAGTTTCCACTTCATAAAGGCTTTTATGTCGAATATTACATGTTTCTCTAAGAGTAAACTGTAAAAAATCTTTGTTCCTTTATGTACTCCAGATATTATTTGTACTGATTTATTATTTTTTCGTTACTACAATTATTTTCGAAGATAATATTTCTTTTTCTGGCATATTCTTTGATTGCTTGAATGCAACCAAAGTAGTTAAGATAATTTACTGTTAGACCCCACTTTTCTGAAAATTCGTCATGTTTTAAAAACTCTCCACTTTCTTTCAAAACATCTTTCACAAGGTATACATTTTTTAGGTTCCAAGTTTTAAAAAAAAAATGACTATTATTTATTTTGAATTTGTTGTTGAAAAATATGGGTTCAGCAGACATCTCTTTGTTGTTATCTAATTCAACATAGTGTTTAATTTATCATAAGCATTAAATACGTCTTTCCCAAAACTGATTATATTATTATTTGTAAATCTCTTAGCACCACAGCAGTTTAACTGATCAATTTCTGGATATAAGCTTTTCATTAATTTCTTCCATTTTGAATTGCCTATCATCAGTTTTCTTATCCAAGACAATTTCAGACCCTGAATAAAGGCTTGTATATTTGGAATTCCAATGCCTCCATTTTCGACATTATGAACTGAATAAATTCGTTTTATTTTATCTGGTTTTTTATCCCACACAAAATCAAAACTGTAGTTTACATTTGTCCACCTTGAATCTTGTCCTCCCACTGACAAAAGCTCTACTCTGTTTTTTCATACAGGTGTCCATTTCGGAAACATTATCCTTTACGCCCGATGGCAGATCATGTTACATACTGTCACTGCTCTGCAACTTCTGAAAAGCCAAAGAAGTCCATCAAAATGCGCCATAACAATATGAATTTTCCACATAGGATTTGCGCTTGCCCTGCTGCACACATGAAAATTTGGTGAAAGCGCTGTTACAGAAAGAGAGGACACACCCAGAGTGATGTCATGTGACACATATATGGGCACCTAGCTGCCAGAGTCATGGAAGTCAATTCCATATCTGTGACCTTGATGGACAGAACATGTCACTATTGTCAGTGATATCACATCTATGTGCTCCCACCCCCCAAAGTTTTTTTTTTTTTTCACAGATTTAGGAAGAATGGACTCCAGGACTTTTCACAAGGAGGAGTTGATTTGTTTAAAAACACTGGTTCATTACGTCTACTCCCTAATGATGAAGATAAAAAATTTAAACACTACACACTAATCAAGTGTAAGCAGACTCACGCTCATCAGACTTCTCTGACTCAGAATCAGACTTTTTTCTTCTGTTGTTTCTTGACAAAGTCGGCCTCCCACTCTTGGTCTCGTTTCAGCTCCTGTTCCATTTTCTCCTCAGTTCTGAAATAATCATTTCATCACATTCACAATCTTAATTGCTGAAAAAAAATACAACGAAGAGGACCTACCAATTTTTTACTTTTTGAACTGAGCTGTTATATTCTGTTTCATTTTATTTATTCACTGGCAAGGGAACATTTCACAGAGAGGGCGAATATATCTGGGTTGTTTTTTTTTTTTCAGGACAAACTGCCAGAGCTGTTCTCGACTATGTTTTTGACAACATCAACCAACGGAAAGGATCTGGCAAGAACTTAGTTTAACAATTCACCATTGTCTCAGTGTCACTGATTAGCACAAAATACATACAGAATGAAAACCTGGCTGTAATTAACGAGTACCAGGAGAGACTCAAACAGGGCAATGGCATGCTACTCATCTGTTTCAATGAGAAACAGACAACCTGATGGTATCAGTAACGTCAAGATGGCAGAAGAAGATGGTGGGGAGGTAATGGTGGAGGTGATGGGGGCAAAGGGGGGAGGAGGTGGAAGAGGAAAGGGTAGGGATGTCTTGGGTGCTCACAACCCTCTCCCCTTTCCTCCCATTTCTTTTTTTAAATAGCTCTAGGTAGATCTAGACATGCATTTTTAGTAAATAATGACCATGTTACTGTAAATAATGACCATGTTACTGTAAATAATGATCATTACTGTTACTGTAGTATAATGATCATGTTACTGTTATTTAACAACAGAGGCCCTCCAGCTCACCTCAAAGGATGACTTTACCTTGAGCATTTGGGACTGTGGGTGGGCTTTGTCTCCCTCCTCACTCTACACCCCACTTCCCCCCTTTTCCCCCCACAGATCCATTCTAATCAGAACTTTGCTTCTGAAACCCCACACAAGCCAAATTCTGTGTATATACGACAATCTCGCGGTAGCTACCACATCTGGCATGTGTGCGCGCGCGCATGCGTTTGTTTTCACATACAGTCAACTAAACGGCCCCTGATCCTAGTTTCAATGGACGACCCAACTCCCCCCCCCCCCCCCCCCCCCCCCCCCCCCCCACTCCCCCACCCCACTCCCCCGAATGTATCGCCTCTGAATGAAATTTCTATTTCTACTTTCATAAAAGAACTAAGATTATTTATTAAATCTTCTTTCATTGGATTGACCCCTCCGTCCATCCCCTGGCTTTGAAATCTTCCCCCGCTGTTCTGTTACCTTAGGAGCTTGACTACAACCGCAACCAGCGAGGCGTCCTTATTCCTTCACACTATGCTTGATTGATGAAATATTGGCTCAAGATACAAATAATGAACTTTAAGCAATTGATTTCGGATTTAACCAAAATAACGAATTCAATAAAATATGCAGATACAAAAATAAACCACTGCAACAAATATAGATTGAATGTCGACGAACCTCTTTGTAGCAGATCACGAAACGAATCTTGGCGCGTACCACAAGAGTTACATCCCATCTGAATATCTTGGAGTAACTTCCCTTAGAAATTTCGGGGGGGGGGGGGGGGGGGGGGGGGGGGGGGGGGGGGTGTGTGTGTGTGTGTGTGTGTTTTCGGTTATATATCATTTAGCTGTCCGACTTTTCTTTCTTTGATTGTCGTTACTGACTGGAGCACTTACAGTAATTAAGTAAGTAAATTGTGCCAAAACAACAGATCATTACGTTCACCTTCGCTGCGTAAGAATGATGTTAGACGAGAAAAGGAGATCGTGTGTCAAACACTCTGTGTGTTTGAGTGAGAGCGCAAGCGCGAATGTGTCCCAGTGCGTGCGTGTGTTCGAGTCAATGTGTGTGAAGTGTGAGCGCGCGCGATTGTGTTGTGTATTTGTGTGTGAGAGCATATGCATGTGTGGGAGTGGGCGCACACGCGCTCTTGAACTTGTCTTTAGGGCGCAGTAAGCCTCGCGGCTTTTCAGATGTCCCAGTCTTTCTTGTTTTCTTTCTTAGATTTTTTTTCAGTATGGATTGCGCACATATGCACGCGCGCTCGCATGCACGTACGCGGGCGCGCGCGCGCATACACACACACACACACACACACACACACACACACACACACACATGCGCGCTATGGGCCCATGTACACTGAAATGCAGAAACATCCACTCCATGTAGCCACATGTAAATCGCAATACACGGGAGCCCAACATCATCGGAGTATGAATACGCCGACATATTACTCACAAGAGTCAAACAGCGTATGGCTGAATGTGGCATGGGGAGGGGGGAGGAAGGGAGTGGGAGAGTGAATGAAAAAGCCTTACTCTACGTGCAAAATAGATGCCGAACCATACTGATATGGAATATTGTTTGGATGCTCAGCGTTGACCTCGCACTATCAGGAGAAAGCTATTGAGAGGAATAACTTTGATAACGTCAATACTGTCTTGTATAGTCCATATGTTGCCAAAATTGCCATGGTCATTTCGCAATCACAGGTTGCAAAATTTTTATGGAGATCAACGATTTTGTGTAGGACTAGGGGTTTTCACTTATGTAAATATACATGAATCAAATACGGGTTTGAAAGTACTTACATGGATGATAAGTTGAGTGCGGAGGTGTTTGTTTGTTTGTTTGTTTGTTGTTTGTTGTTTTTGTTTGCTTAAATTCTTACTTTTTTTTTGTCTAATGTCTAATATCATCTGACGATGAAAAGATTTTTAAATAACCCACTGAACTGATAAGGAATATACCATGGATAAAATGTCAAAATTTTAAACCTTCACAAATTGAGGGAAAAGAAAAAAAAAAAAAAAAAAAAAAACTCTGTTTGAAAGGGGGGCAGGGTGGGGGGGGGGGGGGTTTTTGGGGAGGCGGCGTTAAAGTATATTCTGAGTGGATGAGATTTGATAAGATAAAACCCCAACATTGCCAGACTCCATCCAGTCTCATAACTGGGATTGAACACACCCGACATTGTCAGCTGAAGATTGAAAAACTTGATCTTATAATGAAGAGGCAAAAAGTGAGTTGTACTGTTACAGTCAAATAAAAAATGAGGAATATTAAGAATCTAACCACATTCATAAGGTTACGGTTTGGCGTAGGTCTTAGGGGATTATAACATTTTCTTGTTGGATGGATAGTCATAATGTGCTTCCAGCAGAATCTTCGATGTGTTGTTTCTTCGTCAGTACAACACTATGTTAATCTGACAGTAAATGGTTTCAGTCAGTCAGTCAGTGTTGTTTCTCTTTCATGCTCCAGATTGAATTGGTGGGAGTGAACAGATTCAGAAGAATAAAGAGGGACATCACAGTTCAAAACATCGAATTATTTCTTGCAGCTTCGTTTGCATAAAAATCAACTGAGGCATTACCAGTAAACTGGAGTGCCCTTGAAATCCATGACAAAGTTATATCGGTACCCCGCGTTGTTCACTGACTGAGAAATAAGATTTCACAAACCATGTCTGAACGCCCAGCTTTCCATTGACAATGTACAGCATGTCTGAACGCCCAGCTTTCCATTGACAATGTACAGCCATGTCTGAACGCCCAGCTTTCCATTGACAATGTACAGCATGTCTGAACGCCCAGCTTTCCATTGACAATGTACAGCATGTCTGAACGCCCAGCTTTCCATTGACAATGTACAGCCGTATGTGCTGAATTTGAATCTGATTATATCAGAACTTTTCTATGTAAAGCAGGCATGTCAAGAGTGAAATCTCTTGCTTTCAGTTACATAGAGCTTCCTTCGTAACATGGAATTCATTTCTAATGGTAAGCGCTGGCATCATAAAAAGAAGCCCCAACATCGGAAGGATCTCCAGCAGAACCATCCATAAAAATGTGTTGCTAGAAATCGTATTTCCTACCTTTCAAATCTTTGGTACAGGACGACAGTAACAGATGATTATCGTTTTTATTCAGATCTCCGTAAGTTTAGATGATTTCAACCTGCTCCGACAACCAAGGAGGATGTGAACAACCTGGAACAGCGGCAAGACCATCAAGAGACAGGTTACAGTTCTGAAATAATGGGAAACATAATCACCCGAGGACATGTACACCGATTTGTTACGGATCTCCCTTGAAACAGGTACTTCCATCCAGTTCAGTCATGACTGAAATCGGAATGCTTCTAGCTCTCACCGTAAAAATACAGGTGCAACTCAACCTTCGTTCATTTTAGGGTAACACACCAGCCTCCTTGTACGTCAAATCAATTGAAGCCCATTGGGGAAGTCCTAATGCAGTGTTAAAGGCTAACGAGTCAAAACTGGCAAGCTTATGTATATCTGTATTTGCAGCTGTAAAAAGGTACCTCTTGGTCGTACAACAGAATTGAACTAACCAGCCCTGAAGCGAAATGAAGATGATAAGACCCCCAGTTATTCAGAGGTAAGCCATAAAATAAGTAATAATGCAATATTTTTTCCTAGCCTTTTCGACAAGGTGATTTATATGTTTACTCAAAAAAAAAAAAGCTGATAGTGGAAGATAACATCGAGAAACTTAACTTGTTTGCTTGGTTTTCTTTTTCCTTTTTTTAAGTATTATCAACCCTCAATGAGACAGCTACTCTGCCTTCAAATGCAATAGATTTCTATGTAAAACATCTGTGTCCGCTCTGCGTCTGCGTCTGCATCGCTCTCTCTCTCTCTCTCTCTCTCGCTCTCTCGCTCTCTCTCTCTCTCTCTCTCTCAACAAGAGAGAGAGAGAGAGAGAGAGAGAGAGAGAGAGAGAGAGAGAGAGAGAGAGAGGATTTAGATTTAGAACAGATCTATGTAGATCAAAGGTGACAAGAAAATAATATTTCGTGAGAGTTCTTCAGAAACCGGATTGTATTTCTCTTGATACACCTATATCTGACTCATTTAGTTTATCTTTGAAAGATGATACAGGTACTGCAGCTACACATGATATCCCAGACACGTAAATAGTGACATGCTTCGACCATTGGTTTATCTTTCAAAGATTAAGGTGACATGTATAAATAACTATACGGCTTACTACGTGCACTGAAATGTGACATGCCTCTATTTTCCTGGTTTATCTCTTTTGTGCAGAGAGAGAGAGAGAGAGAGAGAGAGAGAGAGAGAGAGAGATCTTTAATACTCAATGATAACACGTTCAGGCCGAGGCATAGTTGTAACATCTGTCGCTGTCGTGCACACATGATTTCAATTCCTATTATTTACACTGATAAATCAGCATTACATCAATGATTACACGTAGTTTCTGCATGTGTGTCATAATGAAGAGTTGGGTAAGCAAGGAGAAGAAATGTAGACGCGAGAGAGAGAGAGAGAGAGAGAGAGAGAGAGAGAGAGAGAGAGAGAGAGAGAGAGAGAGACAGACAGACAGACAGACAGACAGACAGACAGACAGACGGACAGACAGACAGACGGACAGACAGACACAGACAGACAGACAAACAGACAGAGTGTGGGGAGGGGGGGGGGGGGGTGGAGGCAGACACACAGGCAGATGTTTATTCATAAAGGCCATGGCCACTTTGAAGGAGGTAAGCAAATAATTAACCATGCAGTTTAGTAACATTAGCTAATTCAACCAGCTTAACTCATCCGTCGTTATCTTGACACATCATTTCGTGAAGAGAGAGAGAACGCTTGACGCGCGTTTAACGCCGCGCCATTTATTGTGAGGCCAAAGGTCTGTACACAAGGAGTTCGCAGCGTCACATTTCGAATTTTCAACTAGAAACAGTATGAAATAAAATGAAACATAGTTCTCGTTTCTTGCATGAATTTAGTCTCAGTAAGGAGACGCCAGCCTTTATTATAGATATTCACAAAACATACTAGTTAATCAAGACAATATTTGATAGGCAACACACACTATGTATACCAAATATATATCCTCTAACCTTTATAATACTAATCACTCAAGTAAAATTAAGAACAGGCCTATATAACAATTCCTCCATTGATATTCCTTTCCTAACTGACTATGGGCTGGGGTATTCTTTAAAAAACACAATACATTAGATACATGTCGACATGCCAGCTGTGCTCGACTAGACGTCTTGTTGCCGTCCGGCCCGCCCGCCCAGCGCACCCCCCCCCCCCCCCCCCCCCCCCACAGCGGGGGAGCGCAAGAGAGGGGAGGAGGGGGAGACCACGAGCCACAAGGGGCGCGCCGGCCGGCAACTGTGCTCCGACCTATCTTACCGTATCCCGCCGCCGTCCCCCCCCCCCCCCCCCCCCCCCCCCCCCAATCGCAGCGGGAGCGCAAGAGAGAGGAAGAAGGGGGAGAGGGGACCGCGAGCGGCACGGGGCGCGCCGGCCGGCAACTGCGCTCCGACGTCTCTTGTTGCCGTCCGGCCCCGGGCCCGCCCCCCCCCCCCCCCCCCCCCCCCCCCCCAGCGGGGGGGCGCAAGAGAGGGGAGGAGGGGGGGGGGGGGGGGGGGGGACCGCGAGCGGCGCCGGCGGGACACACACAAGCTCGCACCCAAAGCCCTGAACATGTAACTAGCATGCCAACTTCTATTACTATGATACCACCTTTCCATCGTCATACACTTGTATAAAAAGTATATATGCATAAACGTCATCCTTTTTCAGATATTTCACTTATATATATTTGTCCAATCTTTCTCTGTTGTTCCAGTCTTTCTTTCATCGATAGTTTATCATTTTCCCCTCAAACTTTTACACTGCTTCTTCATTCTTCTTCCAGTTCCATCTTCCATTCTCATCTGTATCATGATAACATTTCATTTCTCAAATCTTATGATATGTTTAGGTAACATTGCCAGCCCTCTTGGTATGTTATTTTCTACAATAGATTTTCTCTGGTTTTGAGTGCATAAAAAAATATACATTGCGATATCGCGTGTGATATCTATGTTATCATTTTGTAATAAATTTTCTAGTCTAATTGTATTCATGTTTCTAAAATGTTTAGATATGTATTTCTCTCTTAATTGTCTGTAGTTTGGACAGATTGTTAGGAAATGTATTTCTGTTTCTTCAACTGGACAGAAGGGGCATGTTGTGATAACTAAATTGTCTATATACTTCTTGTTAGTATGCAATTCATTTATTCCTAGCCTCATCTTGTCAATGCTCTTCTGAACTTTGCTATAGTGATTATGTGTAAGTATTCTTCTGTTTGGTGTATGGATTTAAAACGAATAATATGTCTTAAATCGTTCGCTGTTTGTAATTTTGTCATGCCATGTTTGTTTAAAACAATCTATCATTCTTTGCTTTAACTCATTAATGAATCTGTGTTCATTTCGTGCCCCTTCATTGTTCATACTTCTGAAAATCCATAACTGTCTAAACATCTTTTTATTCCTAGAGCCCAGTTTTGTGGTTTGTTTACTTCTGTTTTTTCCCTCTCATATGCTTGCCTCGGTATCTATCCGGTGTCATTTTTACCAGTCTTAGCCAATATCTAATTGTCTTTATTGTACTATCTATGTATATCGGGTATCTACCTAACTCTCCATATACTAAATAGTTTGGTGTTTTCATTCCTACCCCTAGGTATTTTTTGCTTGCGAGTAATGTACATTTTCCGCTGTTGAATAGTTAATTAGTCCCCATACTTCTGCTGCATATAGAAGTAATGGTTTAACCTGTGAATTGAAAAGTTTGAAATAGATTTCCATGTCTATATGCCCTAGGCTATACATAGTTTTCATTATCTCTATCATCTTTCCTTCGCTCTCTGCCTGCATATTCTGAGAGTGAGATATCGACAGAAAGTTTAGTTGTTAATGTATAACCTAGGTATTTATAGCTGTTAACAACTTCAATTTCTTTTCCTTTATAATACCATTTTTCCAGTTTGCCTAGGTATCCTCCTTTTCTAAATACCATGATTTTTGTTTTTTGCAATTCACTGTTAACCTATGTGATCAGAAGTTTCTTGCAGGTTTTTTTATTTGGTTCTGTGTAGTCCAGCTGGTGTCTGTGATATTAGTGCTATATCATCCGCAAATAGCAATAAGAATAATTCCTCAGTTCCTGGTAAAAATTGATATCCATGTCTTCCTCTCCTTGTTACCTTCTCAGCTACTTCTGCTATTAGTAAGGAGAAAATCAAGGGAGATAATAGGCATCCCTGTTTCACTCCGAGTGGGCAGTCAAAAAATTCTGTTAATTCTATCCCATGTCTCACACATGCTTGTACTGTTCTGTATATACCTTTCAACATATTTAGCATTTTAGTCGAAATTTTGTGTTTCTTTAATATTTTCCATAATTCATCTCTGTTTACTGTATCAAACGCTTTTTGATAATCGATAAATGCAACATATAGTTTACTTCTTCTTCTACCATGCAGGCAGTTACTAATCATTGATACAAGTGTGAAAAACAGAGAGAGAGAGAGAGAGAGAGAGAGAGAGAAAGAGAGAGAGGTCGGATGAGGGGGGGGGGGGGGGGAATGGGTAGGTAGGGGGAGGAGAGGAGGGATGAGAGACAAGAGTGGGAGTGCGGATGAGCGGAGTAGGTTATATGTTTAGATGGTATATTCAAACTATGGTTTATTTACTGGAGAGAGAGAGAGAGAGAGAGAGAGAGAGAGAGAGAGAGAGAGAGAGAGAGAGATGGATCGAATGAGTGGATGTTCAGTGTATATATTACGTCTAACAGAAGAGTTTGTCAAAGGCAAGGTATTTATGTTTAATTTCAGCGTCATTCGCATATAAATAGATTTTTGAAGGTGTTTAAGTGAATACGCATTTAGCAGACAAGTCTGGAATGGGCGCCGGACATTTGGTCCTGTGTAAATGAGGCTTGTTTTACGCTGATCAATCCGTAGGTAAGGCAGAAGGAATTTCTGCTCTCCGACTAATCAGAACTGTTGTTCAGCCGTTTAACAAACACCGTTAACGTAACGGGACGAGGAGGGGTGGGGGTGGGGATCTAGTGCTCTTGAAAACCCTCCTCTCCCCTTCCCCCTTTTTTTGTCTGACAGAGGGCCCCCGAGCGTTTTTTTTTTTCTTCTTCTTTTTTTTAAACAATGTTTTGGGCACGATAACATGCAAAAACATTCCATGGTTACAAAAATGAAAGACAAAGCTCCCCATCCACTAACTAAAAACACAATGCATCAACACGCCCAGCTGTTACAATAAATCCAATCACATTCACAAATGTACAACAACCTGTGAAGAAGATAATAGAAGGTATGAACATTTCTACAAATTATTTCTATCTGTTACATGTTACAGAAAGTATGAACATTTCTACAAATTATTTCTATCTGTTACATTTAACAGGAGGTATGAACGTTTCTACAAATCATTATTTCTATTTGTTACGTTTTACAGAAAATATGAACATTTCTACAAATCATTATTTCTATCTGTTACATTTTACAGAAAGTATGAAAATTTCTACAAATCATTATTTCTGTCTGTTACATTTTACAGAAAGTATGAACATTTCTACAAACCATTATTTCTATCTGTTACATTTTACAAGATTCTGATGTGACTACCACGTATTACAAAAATTCTGTAAGTCGCATTTTCTGTGCATGTATTTTTCGATTCATGTTTTGTTCTTTAGCTCGTTCAAAAAGTATTGGGGATGAGGTTTGATCTTATTAATTCTACACTTATATACACAAATTTAGCAAACAGGATAATTTGGTCGAAGCCTTCGTCTGATTTTATTTGTACATCATTTCTAACTAACACGAGTTCCATATTTGACTTGATTCATGTACAGTTTCACAAGTTTCTCTTACTATTCTCTCCAATTTGCTAAAAAAAAACCCAAAAACTGCGAACATAATTACAAATGCCATTAGTAATGTTGTATTGAATCTTTTGTCTGTGTCATGTTGTACAATGCCATAAATAATGTTGTATTGAATCTTTTGTCAGTGTCATGTTGCACAATGCCATAAGTAACGTTGAATTGAATCTTTTGTCTGTCTCATGTTGTACAATGCCATAAGTAACGTTGAATTGAATCTTTTGTCTGTCTCATGTTGTACAATGCCATAAGTAATGCTGTATTGAATCTTTTGTCTGTGTCACAAAATGAACACCTCCGGGCATTTTGGAAACCGCCTCCTCCCCCCATTCAACTGACCCGCCATACATACATGGCGCGGTATTTGTGGAACCAGTGTCCATGACCCAAATTGCTTCTTTAGAGGCAGTAGGCTAGGATTAGCGCTTTCAGATTCCGATTTGTTAGGGCCAGAGCAGGAGGGTGATAAGGGGGGGGGGGGGGGGGGGGGGGTGGGCAGGAGATGGGGGCGGGTAAGGGAAGGGGTAGGGTTTCACACCTTTAGACCCGCCACCCCTCCTGGGTGGTCAGAAAGACTCGCCACCCCTCCCTGGGTGGTCAGAAAGACTGCTTTGCACTTTGGGGCACCGGCTATGAAACTCCTTCGCAAACCGAGTCCGCCAGATTTTGGGGAAAAATAAAAACCATCCAGGAAAACAAAAATCCAAAGCACAAACAACAACAACGTTGAGAACACTATGTTTCAGTATGTTGTACACCATGTTTCAGTATGTTGTACACCATGTTTCAGTATGTTGTACACCATGTTTCAGTATGCCGTGCACCATGTTTCAGTATGTTGTACACCATGTTTCAGTATGCTGTGCACCATGTTTCAGTATGCTGTACACCATGTTTCAGTATGCTGTGCACCATGTTTCAGTATGCTGTACACCATGTTTCAGTATGCTGTCCACACCATGTTTCAGTATGGTTGTACACCATGTTTCAGTATGCTGTACACCATGTTTCAGTATGCTGTACACCATGTTTCAGTATGCTGTACACCATGTGTCAGTATGCTGTACACCATGTTCAGTATGCTGTACACCATGTTTTTCAGTATGCTGTACACCATGTTTCAGTATGCTGTACACCATGTGTCAGTATGCTGTACACCATGTTTCAGTATGCTGCTGTACACCATGTTTCAGTATGTTGTACACCATGTGTCAGTATGCTGTACACCATGTTTCAGTATGTTGTACACCATGTGTCAGTATGCTGTACACCATGTTTCAGTATGCTGTACACCATGTTTCAGTATGTTGTACACTATTTTTCAGTATGTCTGTCTGTCGACTCCACATTCTCCACCAGAGAGATTGTGGTCACTGATCCCAGTTTCATTCTGTCACTCTGCACGTGTTGAGAAGTAATTGTCTAATTTCAGATTGCTAACACTGCCTCCCCCCCCCCCCCCCCCCCCCCCCCCCCCTCTTTTCTCACTCTGCACTCCTTCTAGAAGACCTATCCCCCCCCCCCCCCCTCCCCCCCCCCCCCCTCACTTGTGCATAATGATTTTTTTTTTATTGCCTGTCTGGTTCCTTTGATAGCCTATGAATCAGACAGGCAACCGAGACATTATGGTTAGCTTAACACTCAAGAAGGGTGGCTATTGTATATTTTAATCCTGTGTACACAACTAAAAGTGTCACGTGTGAAATTGCACTTAACTGGTATCAGTCTAAAATAAATGTTAGCGAACCGCCAGGAGAAACGTGGACGCACGAGCCACAAGACAAAACACAACGCGTTTCGACCTCTTAGGTCTTCTTCTTCAGGCAAGACATAAACAAATAGGAATAAAAATGAACAAAATTTTCACTTAGCTTAGATCTCCAGGCGTTGAATGAAAATGAAAACGCCTGCCTACCTTGCGCTGAAGAGATCTAGGCTAAGTGAAGAAGACCTAGGAGGTCGAAACGCGCCGTGTTTTGTCGTGTGACTCATTTGTCAACGTTTCTCTTGGCGGTTCGCTAACATTTATTTAAGATTTGTTTAGATTTCCGCCTGCGGTCGTCTCACTTTGCAACTGGTATCAGTCTGTTGTTCACAAATCATTTCATGTTTGATTCTATTTCTGATTCTGCCTGTCACTCTGAGTGTGAGCATTTTTAAGTGCATAAGGCAAATTACGTTCCAAGCCATCCTTGAGTATTTGTAATAATCCTGAGAAAAATGAAAATTTCTTTCGATGACTGGTGCAGAAAAATTGCTCCGCCCCTAACTACTTTCAAAGCGAGGTGACTGATGGCGGAAAAATGACGCAAATTTTAAAAAAGAAAGGGTATTAGTCCCGCGATACAGCACAGACAAAGAGATTACAGGACAAAAATACAATGTATTTCGACCTCTTGTGTCTTCTTCGAGCAGAAACAAACAACATTTAGGACAAGGAATATCGTTCTTCGTTTTCATTGTCCTAAATGTGTTCGTTTTCGTCTGGAAAAGACCCATGAGGTCGAAATGCATTGCGGTTTGTTCTGTGATCTGTTTGTATCGTCTTGTGGAACCAGATACCCTTTCTGTTTAAAGTTCGTCCATGACTTGTAAAGAAGAAATTGGATATAAACTTCGACATGAAAACGATTCTATAATTCTTATAGAGAACACACGTTAAGCATACTCTGGGTCATTCCGTAGAAGACCACCTACATATGTGCACGTTCATGCAGCGTGTGTGCGGGCGGGTGTGTGTGTGTGCGCGCATACACACACACACACACACACACACACGCGCGCGCGCGCGCGCGCGTGCGTGCGTGCGTGCGTGTGTGTGTGTGTGTGTGTGTTCATGATGTTCGTGAGCACATATGTATTCCTATTTGAAGGTGTATCTCGGTGGAGAGAGAGGTGGATAGAGGGAGTGCGAGGGTGGGTCCGGATGGTGATATGTTAGATGCGGTGCATGTTTTTGATCGTTATATGTTTTGTATATTGCACGTTGTTCTTGTTATCTGTTTCGTATTTTGATGTGTGTGTTATATGATTCTACTGTAAACAACTCAGGTATTTGACTGATCAGGAGAGTGTTAAATATTTTAGTATAAATAATGCTGCTGCTGTGCTGCTGTTGCTGCTGTTGCTGCTGCTGCTGCTGCTGTTGCTGCTGCTGCTGCTACTACCCACTGTTGCTGCTGCTGCTACTACTACTGCTGCTGCTACTACTGCTGCTGCTACCGCTTCCGTGCTGTCAAAATGTATTTATTTATTTATTCAGTTGTTTGTTTCTATATTCATTCATGAACTATTCATCTATTTACTTGCTTATCTATCCATCTATCTATTTATCTATGTACCTCTTTATTTATGTACCGTCTGCTTGCTTCGGTTCTGGTTGAGTATGGTGTAATTTTTCTATATTGTTATGGTAAAAGGACGCAATTGAAATTTGTGTAAAAATATAAAAAAAATGGTTTCCGGTCACCATTTCCGGAAAGTACATGTGAGTCTAAGCGTGGTCAACGCAAATGTTGTGAAAAGAAAGTCGAGTCGAGTTTTGTGGTACCGATACTCCAGAAAATGGAAGAAAAAAGAGTAGCACGGAAAGGTGAAAAGAAGGTAATACATTTTTGTGTTTGAACATTTCCCCTTGCGCAAATTCCCGGTAAGATCGTTAGCGCAGTTGGTGAGAATGTGTGAAAGTCGACAGCTATTTCAGATTAGTTTAATTAAGTGTTTAGAAACTCTCGGACAAATTACCAGTGCAGACAGCTAAGTTGTATGAGGGACTACAACGTCCGATATCACGGGTCTACGATATATAAGATTATTTTCAGTTTGTGGAACTCCAACTCCATTTAAAGCATAGTCTTTTTGGCCTGCATGTGGATTGTCATTGGACTTGAATGGTAATGGTGCATGTTTCAATCATCACATTAACCTTTAGAATCATCTGAAAGAGAGTGAAAGGTATTCTGGCACAGAGAATAGATTCAAACCATTTCGGTAGGAAGAGTTTTCCCCCATCATGGTCATAATAGAATACAAACAGCACCAGTCACTCAGTATGGCAAAAGATTTGCTATTTGTTAAACTCTTGATCATTGTCACAGAGTATTATTAGCATATTATCTATCACATGTTGACTAATAACTTGTAACAATTTAAGAAGAAAAGTGTGATATCTTATTCAATTTATGAATGAAATCAGAGAATTCTCTTTGCTGATCTATTTTACACTAATTACAGGTAGAGGGCTCTTCGTATATCAGAATAGTTTGTGAAATATAATAATGATATGTTCAGCATGTCTGTATGATATAAATTGTCTAAAATTGTTGATGTCATGGAGAACTCTGGTAGGTAAATTTGCAATGGTAGGGGTAACCTGCCTGGATTTTTAACCAAGTCTGGCAGGAGTCATTGCTGATTTGAGTGTTTAACCCCATCTGGCAGGAGTCAGTGCTGATTTGAGTGTGTTACTTTTAGTGCTACATGTAATAATTTTGTTGTTGAGTTGGTTACAGTTATTGATTGTTCTTAGAAAAGGATAGAATGGCAGTCGATCTTTTTAAAATTTTGATATGATCATTGACAGGGTTGCTCACTGGCTCAGTCATGTCAGTGGCTGGTTTTAAATTCTGATGATGATACACTTGGAGGAATAAGTCACCCGGACTTTATGGGTTCAGGTAACAGCCCAACAGTCATGTTGAAGGAAAATTTCAGACAAATGAATTGCTTATTGTTGGCAGGTTGCTTTCAAAATTATCATATCAAAAGCCATTTTTTTTTTCTTGCTTTGCAAGAACTTCCTTGTACTGAAAAGGGAATACTATATATGGTTGGCTTGTGCACTGCATGAAAACATGATCAAATTAAATCCCTATTCAGACTTGTCAAAATCCAATTACTTCATAAGCAGGGTCATCTTTCCTCATGTGATTTTCACCTTTTGCTCTGTAGTTTGGAGTGTTGGTAGGTAACGTCTTGACTCTGTCCAGAGATTGGAAACATGGATACGTGCCAGAAAGTAAAATGCAGTAAACAAAAATATGAAAAGATAACAGTCTGCATACAATCTGGTCTATTCACAAATTTATCCATATATATGCTGATCAATCAAGGTTGGCCATATATGATGCAGGACATGAACACATGTTATGAAGTAAGCAGTTCTTCAGATCCTTTGGTATTGTAGTGCTCTTAAAGTATCAATTGATAGAATTAATATTCCAAACAAAACAAAGGGAAACAATAATAGTAACATAATGCAAAGAGGAAATAATGATATTGCCAAACAATTGCAAACAAAACAAAAAGGAAACACCCACCACCACCAACAAAAGCATAGAAGATAGGTCATAATACAATGTTTAGAACAGATCCAGCTGCAAAGTGAGGCAATTGCAGGTGGAAATCTAAACAAATTTTAAATGTAATTAATAGCAGCTCAGTATTAATTACGATTAAAATTAGTTTTAAGAATAAACATTTTTAGGTCCTGTCAAATAATCCTCAGACAAACAAGTCACTCAAACAAAACAAAGAGTAGAGATTTTGTTGCTTGTCTGTTCAGTCAATTTTATGTTCATATGGTGTTTTAACTTCTCCCTCAACCAAATTAAAAAGGCAATTAAACATAGAATTATATATAAAGGAAAAGACAATTTATGTGAGACCTTTGCTCACTGATGAGAAGACATACATAAGAATATCACAGAACTGAAACTATGGCTAGTTTTCTTTCAGTCCTGAGCAAAAGATGTAGTTAGTGTCTTGTCAAAGTGACAATATGACTACTACTCTACATGTTTTTCATGTTATGGTGTACTCACAAAGAAAACATAATACCAGCTTATAAAGTGAATTCAGTTTAGATGCAAAAAAAAAGGTCAAACATATCTCACTTGGCAATGAACAGTCGTCACTGTTCTTTACTGTTTGAAAATTTAAAAAAAAAAAAAAAAAAGATTAGATGGGGAGATTACTGTTTTTTATTTACATCAGAAGTAATTAATACAAGAATGTTTCTTCAGCAAGAAAATGGGTACTTTGTGAAATAAGATATCTAATAGTGAAATCATGCTCAAACAATGCTGACCCTGACTGGCTAAAAATGTAAAATGGGCCTGATTTGTTATTTTGAATAATTTGTTGGTATAACAATTTAAAGAATTTGTTACAAAATACAACAGCCCAGTCCAAGAACAATCTAGAGATGAGTTAACATATTTATTTTGGACATGACTTTTTTATTTTCAATGGACAGAATCTGTCGTAAAATGCAACCCAGCCCAGTCTAAGAGTAAGAACAATCTAGGCATGATTATCCTGTTATTTTGTATATGAAGTCCTGTTTTTGTTTATTTTGAATGGACAGAGTCTGTCACGAAATACAACAGTCCAGTCTAAGAACAATCTAGATATGAGTTATCCTCTTATTTTGGACATCATTAATTTTTTTTTTAATGTTGAATACTGTTCAGGCTGCCCTTAAAGAATACATGAAGCTTTTGTTTGCTTTTGACTTTTGATTTTTTTCATTTCAGTCCTAACTTCTACACTCCGAAAAACATGCATTGTATGAAATGATAATTCTGGAAGCAAAAGTATGTGTGCATCATTGTATGATATGATAGCTCACTTTTTTTTTTTTTTTTTTTTTTTTGCTGTCCCATCTTCTGTGCAACCTCAGTGGCATTGCACCCACACCACCACTCATTCTGGCACCTCATCCACCGCCACAGCTCGGTCAGTCCCGCCGCAGTTCTGGCACCAGCAATCCACAGGGAGCAGTCAGTGTCATCAAGAGGCAACCCACACCGAGGAGACAGTGCACTGCTGCCGAGTCACTTCGGTGGTGTTCAGTGGTGCCTGTTCTGATCCAACATATGCAGGACACCACCTACTGATGACAATAATTGCTTAGTTATGGAGCTGGCGTGAGTGTACTCTTCCTCTGGAGGGCGCCACCATATCCGTCCAGTGACAGCTCCCATGGACTCGCCATTACCGGTGACCCCGACGAAACTAAACCAAGGCCACACATGTGGAGAGGACATCGAAACTGAGGTCACCATGAGAGCAGGGCATGAAACGCCACAGAATTTGATACTTTTTTTATGCTGATTGATGAGAATGAGGGTGATTGATTGAGATGATGCTATGGATTTCCATTCCGGTCTGAGACCAGGGCTGTACTCTGTGCTTTCTTTCATAGTATATCCTGGTGTCAACCAGGCCCAAGAGATACAGACACTGCAGTGTTGGTCAGGAAATTTGAGCAACGCTCTCAGAGATGCATCCATTAAGTGTATGAAACTCGACTGTGTGGTTCCAGTCTTCCCCAGCTGAGCCCATAGCAAACTCAGCTCTGGTAGGAGCCGGTTGGAGCAGAAAAATCCCACATGACTCTGATGGAAATGGAACGCATGACCTCCCAGCTGGGAGTCCGTGATGCTAACCACTTCGCCGTGGTGGCTGGTATGATAGCTCACATTTGATTTACACAGAAGGTTGCTGCTTGGTTAGAGCTGACGAAAGAGCTGTCTGCCAGCACCAATCATTTGATTCTCGTGTCATTCAGTGGAATATCAGTCACTCAGACTGAGAATCACTCATTCCTTTTCTTTCTTCTGATCAAACAGAGGATACATGCTATGGGAATACATGTCATCCCATACCAACTGCCAAACTGGCTTCTAAAAGTTGGTAAAAGGATGTAACTTGCGCATAAGATTTTATGTGTGCGTTCATACACAGAACCTTGGTTTGTAATTGTAGTCTTAGTTGACTTGAAGGACTTTTTAGGAAAGGGAGTCGGAACCAGTGTTTACGGGGAACAGTTCCCCAGTACCTAAACGTCCTGGTGGACGTTCAACCCGCAACCCCAAGATCACCAAAATCTTGAGTTCAGCGCTCGACTGACTGACTGAACTATTCTGGGCCCCTTACCCTTCCCTTCTCGAAAAGTAGCAGTAGCAGCCAGGAGTTGATTCAGTTGTGTCGGCAGATGCATGATGCTTGCCTGATAAGGAGAAGTAAAGTAGATCTGTCGTTTCTGAGCTGAACCAACATAGCATTCGTGATTCTGACATGTTTTTTGAAGAAGACATCTGATCTCAGTGAGACAGTAGTCTGTTGTGGTTATGTTCTGAAGTGTATGGTGGGGGTGGAGAAAGTGGAAAGAGGAGGAGGGAAGTGCACTCTGTCTGCACTGAAGTCGACTGCTCAGTCACTCCTTCAGTGACCAGTCAAAGTGCAGACAAGAGCAGTCACTCCTTCAGTGACCAGTCAAAGTGCAGACAAGAGCAGTCACTCCTTCAGTGACCAGTCAAAGTGCAGACAAGAGCAGTCACTCCTTCAGTGACCAGTCAAAGTGCAGACAAGAGCAGTCTCTCCTTCAGTGACCAGTCAAAGTGCAGACAAGAGCAGTCACTCCTTCAATGACCAATCAAGTGCAGACAAGAGCAGTCACTCCTTCAATGACCAGTCAAAATGCACACAAGAAGTCACTCCTTCAATGAGCAGTCAAAGTGCAGACAAGAGCAGAATATTTCCATGTAACTTTGAGATGGTATAGATGCCCAGGTCTGTTAGACAGCTCTGTGGGTATTTCTAACAAAGTAGATTTTGTTTGCAACCAAGGCCACTGCATTGTATTGGTATAACTTAGTGGCGTGCACAAGGCTTTGTAATAATAGAAATGAATGTAGATACAGAGAGAAAGAAAATGGGGGAAAAAAGTGTGGTTAACTGAAAGAAGAAGAATAGGGGGGAAAGTTGTGCACATATGTTAGTGTGTGACTTTTAGTGTGTGACTATCTGTGTGTGTGTGTGTGTGTGTGTGTGTGTGTGTGTGTGTGTGTGTGTGTGTGTGTGTGTGTGTTGTTCACAGGTGTGTGATGTGAGGGAGAGAGAGGGGGGAAGGAGAGTATATGCTGTGTATGCAGTGCAATGCAGCCATTTTGTGTGTACTGTTTGAAATGTAACTGTTTATAACACCCCCCCCCCCACTTCATCATCCCCACTTCCTCTGTCTTACACACTCTCTATCTCACACACACACACACACACACACACACACACACACACACACACACACACACACACACACACACACACACACACACACACACACACACACACACACACACACACACACACACACACACACACACACACACACACACACACACACACACACACACACACATGCACACACACATATCTTTTCCCTCGGACCGATTAAGATAGCCTCTCTTATAATTGTGCGCATGTTTGCTGGTGTTGACGCGCTCATGTGTCTGTCTGCATGTATGAGTTTTTCGTGTGTGTGTGTGTGTGTGTGTGTGTGTGTGTGTGTGTGTGTGTGTGTGTGGGTAAGGTAAGGTAATGTTGCTTATAGCCAAGCCGACGCAAAGGGTGTGTGCAAAGGGTGTGTGTGTGTGGGCGCGCGCATGTGTGTGTGTGTGTGTGTGTGTGTGTGTGTGAGTGTGTGTGTGTGTGTGTGTGTGTGTGTGTGTGTGTGTGTGTGTGTGTGTGTGTGTGTGTGTGTGTTTGAATTGTAATTAGTGTGTTATCATGTTTTTCTGTAATATGCTTCTGGGCTCTTGCAAGGTTTTAAATGCTTTCTATAAATATGCCCTTTTGGGCTACATGCACACACACAAAGCACACACACAAATACCCTTTTACACACACACACACACACACACACACACACACACACTGCACCATTTACATTTTTTCAAAAGCCATAACCTAATTTGCTTTATCTAAAAGTGTATGCCCTTCACCATTCGTTTTCCCCTCATTTTCTTTTTGCAAGGTTCCTTCTGTGCTTGTAGGACACTGTGTCTCTTAGTTTTTTCATGTGGAGGAAATCACGCTTTGGGATGTTGTTCCCTCGTGGCTTCTTCCCTTCCCTTGCCCTCCCTGCCCCCAGCCTCCCATCCCTCAACCTCCTTTCTCCTCCTCCCTCACCTCCATCCCTTCCCTCTTTTTCTCCCCACTCCTCCACCTTTTACACCTCCTTTTCCTCTGGGATGTCCACCCCATCAACATACTCAAGGGGGGTCTGTGTATGCATTGGCAATGGGAATGGTGATAAGAGAACTGAAAGACACTTCACATTCAGAACTCATGACGCTCACACTACCTAATCCTTGCCCTATCCTCAAACCTGGTCCTAACCAAAACCCTAACAGTTATCCTAACCTAAATCTAACTTTATGAACCTGAAAACAAAAAAAAGGAACAAAACACAAAAACAACCTCCCTGGTAACTTGTGCTGTATTGCCAGGGGCTCTGGAGTGTTCTCTTGGTATTCATTGATAAACTTGATCAGAGGAAAAAATGTCTGCCATCCATATCTCTTGTCACTGAATCTTATCATTTATGGTGGCAGACGAGGATTATGATGTTGACGACTGCAACACTTTTCAATGTGCAACATTGTATTCCTTACAACTTATGTTCCTGGTATGAATAAACATGATGACATTATTAGAATACTAGCTGCTGTCTACCACGTAGCAGTACTACTTCTGCTGTCTACCACTTCGTGGAGGACATGTTGTCATATGGTACTTCTGTTGAACTCACTTCATGGAGGACTGTTGTCTGATGGTGACTTGAACTCACTTCATGGAGGAACCTGTTGTCTGATGGTGACTTCTCTTGAACTCACTTCATGGAGGAACCTATAACTCATTGAGGAACCTGATGGTGACTTCTCTGGAGAACTCACTTCATGGAGTAACCTGTTGTCTGATGGTGACTTCTGCTGAACTCACTTCATGGAGGAACCTGTTGTCTGATGGTGACTTCTCTTGAACTCACTTCATGGAGGAACCATTGACTGATGGTGACTTCTCTTGAACTCACTTCATGGAGTAACCTTTGTCTGATGGTGACTTCTGTTGAACTCACTTCATGGAGGAACCTGTTGTCTGATGGTGACTTCTGTTGAACTCACTTCATGTTGTCTGAGGAACTCATTGATGAACCTGTTGTCTGATGGTGACTTCTGTTGAACTCACTTCATGTTGTCTGAGTAACCTGTTGTCTGATGGTGACTTCTGTTGAACTCACTTCATGGAGGAACCTATTGTCTGATGGTGACTTCTGTTGAACTCACTTCATGGAGGAACTGTTGACTGATGGTGACTTCTGTTGAACTCACTTGAACTCACTGACTTCATGAACTCACTTCATGAGGAACGTGTTGTCTGATGGTGACTTCTGTTGAACTCACTTCACGGAGGAACCTGTTGTCTGATGGTGACTTCTGTTGAACTCACTTCATGGAGGAACCTATTGTCTGATGGTCAGACTCACTTTGCTAGGGGAGCTGACACTGACAGCCCATGGGTTTGATTCACCCACAGGGTGGGTACTTTTTACTTTTTGAAATTCCTCCCTCCCTGACCTCCGGGCTATCTGATTCAGTTCAGGGAAGATTGGAGGTGGTGGAAGGGGAGACACAGTCTCTGGCTTCCCTGATGCCATGACCTGGACCATGGTGAATGGTCAGTAGCTCACTGCCGCTATGGCTGTTACAGTGTTACTGTTAGGCTGCGGGAGTTTCATCCTCACCTCCACCTTAACCAAACTCCTGTCTGCTGTGTAGAGCAATGTTCAGTAGCTCACTGCCCCTGTGGCCGTCAGGCTGCGGGAGTTTCATCCTCACCTCCACCTTAATTAACCAAACTCCTTTCTGCTGTGTAGAACATTTAATGAAGAGAAGTGATAATATTGTCAAATACTGCAACTATGAAGTGGTGTATATTTTCCTCAAATCCCATATAAATTCATGGAGATTTGTAACTTATGTTCTGGTTGCTGAACATTCAAGACTCTGTCAGCTTTGGATGAATCGTCCTTACTTAGACATAGATGCTCCCGCGTCTTGCAACGCATGAGGCAGTCGAGCTGTGCACGGTCCTCAGCCAGTTTTCTTGTGTCACTCCATCCTCTGTCAAAGAGTCTGAGGTCTCTTGAAAACCATTGAAAAGCAACTGTTTTGTGAGATCAGAGAATTGTAAATCATCCGTGCTGTCATGTCAAGGAGTTAAACTGTTTGGGTGAGAAAGGTTACTGTGTAGTTTGGAGGTCAGACTGAAGACAGTTGCCTGGTACTAGTGGTAGAGAAATTTGCTTTGTGAGCAGTCCTAAAGTTTTTAATGCCTGCTGTTACTATTGTTGCTCTTTCTTCTGTTCAGTGCTTGCCTGTTTTTAGAAATTTCAGAGACAACCATTTTTCTTTTTTCACTTTTTTTTGCGTGAACTCAGGTGACCCTAGCTTATATCTTTTATTCACAATGTGCTGTGGAAATTATATGCTATACTGTTAATGATACAAGGGATTATATTTGAATTACTTACATTTTTTGTTCTTGTGGTGGTTGTTGTCCTAGTAAGTGATAACTGCTGTATTGTAAATGAGTGTTATAAACTTACAGGCTGTGATATAAACAGTAAAGTTCAGAGTTGCTTCCTGAACTCACTTCAGCACAGAATGGCATTACAGTGTTAGGCTTCTGCTCCAGTAGATCTATAATATTCTATGGGACTCCTTGCTCTCAGCGTGTGTTCTACTTTATTTAAAGTGCATTGCGACCCACAGATGTTCATGGTCTTAGTTTACTTGACCTCAAGTGCGCTGACCTGCTGTGCTGTAGGAGTTGGCCTCCAGTCAAGCAGCCGCAGTGCCTGGTGTGACAGGCATGTAATGAGGTCTGTGTTCAGCAGTGTTACACTTTCTGACTTACACTAAATGATTCCTTTTTGTTTTTTAATTGTTTTATACTGAATCTCTCTGTCTCTCCACCTGTCTCAGTCTCTGTGTCTCGGTCTCCTTCTGTCTCTGTCTCACTCAGGCACACCAACACACACACACACACACACACACACACACACACACACACACACACACACACACACACACACACACACACACACACACACACACACACACACACACACACACACACACACACACTCACACACATTTACACACACACAGACACACACTCATTACACACACACACACACACACAGCACGCACACACACACTCACGCATGCAGGGACGCGCACACAGCAGCATGCTTACACATACAGATACACACACACACACATACATACACACAGGCACACACATACACACACAGACACAGATACAGGCAGACACACACACACACACACACACACACACACACACACACACACACACACACACACACACACACACATACTCAGACAGAGCCCACTTACACACATTACATCCCAATCAGTGGATAAGACCCGAGCCACACATATCAAGCAGGCTGGCTGGCTCTCTCCCTCTCTCTGTCCCAGTGGCTCCCCACCTTCCCTCATTACTGCAGTCAGGCCCTACTCACTTGCTGTGTGATGGGTGTTACTGTTAGAGGAAACTTTCTGTTGGTGTTTGGATGAAGAGAAGATGGAAGAAACAATCTGGTGAATCTGGAGTGGTGGGCACAGTGTACTGACAGTGAATGAGAAATGCCATGTGGATGCCTTATCTGCACAACAGTGTGAACCTTTAGGCTGGTAGTATAGCAAACAACGAAAACAGAAACAGTTTTTTTTTTCTTTGTGGGTTTTATTTTTGCTAGCTATGTAAATCACAATCATACTGATGGATGATTTTGATTGTTTTTCTTTGATTTTTTTTGTTTCAATATTATTTTTTCAGGTGGCCAGGGTCAGTTTTTTTCAAAGCAGTTTCAGTCTGTATACAATAACACAACTGGAAACTAATCATACAGTATGTCTGTCAATAATCAAGATGAAAGTTTAATGAGTTAGTGCAACAGGCCCAGACAGTGGACACCAGATATGTGTTAGAGGTAGTCAGTCTCTTGCTTATGAAACCTGAGCTCAGAGAGGCAAGTGATTTCGGCAGTCAGTTATTTAATGTACACATATCAAAGACTTGAATTCTGCTTTCTCTGAGATCCTTTCATCCAGTAACATAACAAACTTCTGATCTGATTGAAAAAGGTTTGGCTGATTAATAGTGACAATTTTTTTTTCTTTTTTGCAAGAGGTAAAGAATAGCCCAGAAGTAGTTTTTTTTTTTCTTTTTCTTCTTGTTCTTTAAAATGAACTCTATTAGACTGTGATCTGTGGAAGGTGTGACTCTTATCCCAACAGCAGCACATGAGGATGGCAGCACAAGAAGCTAGGATTGTCAGCATTGCAGACTTCATTGACAGAGCTATTTGGCGGTGTCTGATGAATTCTGACACAGCGCTGAAAGTGAAACATCGCAGCCTTGTGGCAGAGGAAGCAGACACTTGCGCACAGAGACAGGGGCCTCTGACTCATGGACAGCAGAATCAGGCTTCACAATGCCAGAGTCATGCAGCAGGGCAGAAGAGTCAACCTGAAAAACAGGAGAACCAGGCTCTGGATGCTCATCGTTGTCAACAACAAGTACATCACAGGAATCATGCATCAGATGATTCAAACAACAGGCTTACATCTACTGTGTCTTCATTAAAATCCTTGGAAAGGCAGGTCTTGGGTAATGTCCAACCTTCCCATCATGACCCAGATTCAATCAGTTCAATGTCAAAATCGTTCCCAGGTCCACCTGGTAGTGAAGTACAAGACATTTCAACCCCTGACTGTGCAAGTCTTAGGCAGATTTCAGGGTCTTCTAGTGAAGTTTCTTGTCACAGACAAGGCATAAGTAAAACAGGAAAGTACAGTTTGGAGGAAATTCACATTGGCAGTGCTTTGGATTGTTGCCCATGTGGAAATTCAAGAAGCAGCTGTTCATTGTCTTCTGGACCAGCGTCATCAGATGTGACACCTGCCAAAGGTGCACGGGCCAGCTTAAGAAGCATCATCACTGACACACAGTCTACCAAGATTTCTGCTGTGGTCTCACAGTCAGTGAATGCCAGTGCTGATAATGTGGAGAGAGGTGGGTGTCCTTTGGACAGTGCCCGTTCTGAGCTGGCCTTTGACCCACCAGAACTTGAAGAGTCTTCATCTTTCATGGAGGCTGCAGCCAGTGACGAGGAAACCTCCATCAGGAGAAAAGCTCACGGCAGTGAAGGACACTGCATGACTGATCTTGGTGAGAAGACCTGTGCCAGGACCGGCACTCTGGCAGTTACCAGCAGCCTTGTCAGCAGAAATGGAAAGTCTGTTGCACAGAAAGGGCTCATTGATGGGGATGTGAGTGACGATCCTGAGGACAAAATGAATGGAAACTTAGGACACTTTGTGCCACAAGAGGTTGAGGTTGAGGTGGGCATTGGTGATGATACAGAGGATCATGCGGCGTGGGCAGTGCAGACCCATGGCGGAGTCGGTGGAGCGGCGCCCAGTGCAGTTAAGGGTGCTGAGGGGGAGAGGGGTTGGGGAACATCTGGGTCAGGGACGTATGGAGATGGTCAGGACTTGAAGATGTCTGTGCAGAAGACAGTTCTGTCAGAGCACAAGGTGGGCCATGGAAGGATGGATCTGGTAGTGGTTGCCAGCCTGTCTGTCTGTCTCTGTGTTTCCCATTTCTTGCCACCTTCTCCTGTCTGTTGTGGGTCTTTTCTCTTCTGTCTGTCTCTTTGCCATTTCTTACCATTTCCTGTCTGTTGTGGATCATAATGTGCAGAGGGTCCTTTTCTTCAGTCAGTGCATGACTGACTGCACATGCTCCTTCCTCTCAGTCACCTGCATGTTAGTGTTGTCCATTGTTTTTGTTTAGTTTGGTATCATTTATTTATGTAATAGTATTGATGAGGCATCATCATCAGCATGGTCATCGCCGTCATCATCATAATCATCATCATCATCATCATCATCATCATCATCATCATCATCATCATCATCATCATCATCATCCAAACACATGACCACAGCAATGCAGTGTTTGGATGCCTGGACAGTTGGTTATCTTCATTTTTCTCTGTAGTCTGTTCTCCATTTCCAGAAATTCCTATTTACAGGAAAAAAAAAAAAATGACCCCCCCAGCCCCATCCCCCCTTCCTCCCGTAAGGCCCCATCCTCATGACAAACAAAACCCAGAACAGAGAAGACAAGCAAATATAATGCACATTGTTCACAGAACAGGAATTGTTTAGCGCCCTAACATCCTGTCTTACAGTACTCTGTATCAAGTTTGATTCTCCTGGCTCCTCTCACCCATGTTGTAGATTACTGTAACATCAAGTTTGAGATGTGAATGAAAGCCAAAGAAATGACAGGTCATTCAGTATATGCTATCTCATTCAGTATATGTTATGTCTCATTCAGTATATGTTATGAGCTGTCTCAGAGTTAGCCTCCCCCAGTTAAAATGCTTGAGATAATAAACCATTGAAATTATGTAAGCAGGTTCTTTCTGTCAAATATATGACTTAATCCAAACAAGTGAAAAGGGAATTGTAGATTTGCATCTATAGTCGTAATAGAGCATTTTGGACAGTCGACTTTCCTCCAGAAGTAAATCTTTAATGGAGAATATGCCTCGCCTGCCAAAAAAAAGTGCCATTGGATCTTTTGGAAGGTCTGGACTCTGGTTTACCTTGTTTTGCTCCTCTGCTTTCTGCAGTGAACAACGTAACAACTGCCAATTTCTTTTTTGCTCTGCCTTGTTTGAATTGGGGGGAACCGTTGCATCTTGAAAGCAAAACCTATGTCTCCATAGAGATACAATTAATGAATCGCTAATGCAAAGTCAAAAACCTGTGTTTATCTGCATAGAGATGTACAACATTACAAACTACAAGTGAGAAAAAAGGCGTGAATTGCACAATGCTGAGTCAAAGGGGTGAAGCCAAACAGTTTGTGTGGTCAGCTGTGGTTGTGACAGGTGTGACTTCAAACAACTCGTAGTGTTGGATTATTGTGGTTTGAAAACACTCTGTAACTTCACATGGATTTGGTGTTGGATTGTTTAAGTTTGAAAACACTGTGTAACTCACATGGATTGGTGTTGGATTGTTTACGTTTTAAGTTTGAAAACACTCTGTAGCTTACACATGGATTGGTGTTGGATTGTTTACATTTTAGTTTGAAAAACACTGTGTAGCTTTACATGGATTGGTGTTGGATTGTTGCAGTTTGAAAAACACTGTGTAGCTTTACATGGATGGTGTGTTGGATTGTTGCAGTTTGAAAAACACTGTGTAGCTTTACATGGATTGGTGTTGGATTGTTGCAGTTTTGAAAAACACTGTGTAGCTTTACATGGATTGGTGTTGGATTGTTGCAGTTTGAAAAACACTGTGTAGCTTTACATGGATTGATGTTGGATTGTTGCAGTTTGAAAGACACTGTGTAGCTTTACATGGATTGATGTTGGATTGTTGCAGTTTGAAAAACACTGTGTAGTTCTGTAGTGGATTCCTGATTCAGTTCATGGAGTGTGAAACAGGCCCGGGAGAGGGAGGCTCCATCTCCCGTTATGCCATGCCCTGAGAGTCTTTACACTGTATTGCCCCAGTGGACATAAGACAATGGCACTTAAAGTTAAACTTTTTTATCTCGCACACTCTTTCATGTTTTGGGCTGTTCCAGTGCAGTTTGGCTTTGATGACAAATTGGCATTGGCACCACACACTGTAGCACAGTAACATGTCTCTGTGTAAAATCTTCTCTGTTTTGTCCACTTTTGTTTTTGGGTGGGGGGTGGGGGGGGGGGGGGGGGGGTAATAACCTGTTTTAGGGGAAACTGGTTTCTCTTTCTGTGTGTTGGAACTTGTCTCTTGAGTTGTTGGTCACCACAGTAGCGACTGATTAAGTGGCATGTTACTGTTAGTAGAGGATCTGTTTGTCACCAAAGTATCATAGAGGATCTGTTTGTCACCAAAGTATCATAGAGGATCTGTTTGTCACCAAAGTATCATAGAGGATCTGTTTGTCACCAAAGTATCCACTGACTGGAGTTTCATGTTGGATTATTGGTGGGTCACCTTGGTATTGACTGGCAGACCTGTCACTCAGTCAAGGCGCCGCGGACATGGAGCTCAGCTGCAGTGATGGGGCTCTGATAACCGATGGAGCATTAGGGAAGTGGTGGTGGGGAAGGGAGGGGGCATGTGGACATAGTTCACAGCCCATGACATTCATGAACTAGGGCATGTTTCTGTCTGGGACTGACGTATTTATTCTTACTTCTGTTTTATGTGTCCGGTGCTCTGATGTGACGGCTCAGTGTGTTGATGGTGTGAGGGTAACACTACTAACAGTTAACCAGTGGTATGCTGTGAGGCAGTGACAGGTATTTTTTTTTTTTTTGGCACCTCTCCAGGCCACAGACAAGGTGAAGAAGCGGCTGCAGAAACGCTATTTTGAAGCCGAGGCACAGGCAGAGGTAAGTGGCAGGATGATGAACTCACAAACAGAACAATGGCTGCAGGAATAGGACAGCCATAGATTCCTGTTACTATGGTTTGGAGGGATTTGGACAGGTCTGTGTGTGTGTGTGTGTGTGTGTGTGTGTGTGTGTGTGTGTGTGTGTGTGTGTGTGTGTGTGTGTGTGTGTGTGTGTGTGTGTGTGTGTGTGTGTGTGTGTGTGTGTGAGAAACATTAAGACATAACTACAATTTTTGTGATAAGTGCTTTTTATTTTTAACTGAATATAAAATATACTCCTCCCCCCCCCCCCTTAAAAAAATACACCCTATTTTTTATCTAAAAAGTTCTCCAATATGTGTGAGAAAGTACTTCAAGTGGGAAAGTACAGTTTTGGGGTAGGCAGATCTGTATTGACTTTATCATTAGTGGTGATTCCATGCATCTATTCATGTATTTATTTATGCTTTTCTCTCTCTCCTTCTCTCTCTCTCTCTTCTCTCTCTGTCTTTTTTTTTTTTTTTTGTATCAGCAGGCCAAGGGCAAGGTGAGAAAGGAGTCCTTAAGCGCTCCAGTGAAGAAAAACCAGAGGTAAATCACTCACTGATGGAGAATGTTGCTGTGAGGGTCACTGTGAGAGAATGTTGAGGTGATGGTCACTGTGAGAGAATGTCGCTGTGATGGTCACTGTGAGAGAAAGTCGTGGTGATGGTCACTGTGAGAGAATGTTGCTGTGATGGTCACTGTGAGAGAATGTCGCTGTGATGGTCACTGTGAGAGAATGTCGATGTGATGGTCACTGTGAGAGAATGTCGCTGTGATGGTCACTGTGAGAGAATGTCGCTGTGATGGTCACTGTGAGAGAATGTCGAGGTGATGGTCACTGTGAGAGAATGTCGAGGTGATGGTCACTGTAAGAGAAAAGTGGTGGTGATGGTCACTGTGAGAGAGTGTCGCTGTGATCATCACTGTGAGAATGTTTGGTAAATCATTCCCTGATGGAGAGAGAGTCACTGTGATGGTCACTGTGAGAATGTTTGGAAAAACCTTGGATTTATAAACTTTAAATTTTGATTGTTAGCGCAGAAAATTAAAGCACTAATTTTTAAGAAACTCATGGAATAAATATGACTCCCAAATTATGAAAATGGCTTAAATGGTTTAGCAAACAGTATTCTTTCTGATGTTTTCCATGCTCTTTGATCTAAGTGAAGCTCAACTACTTTTCATGCAATTCAGAATTGGATGATTTGTGGTTTGTAGGTAATGATATATGTGTGTGAATGGTTGGGGAAATTGTGTGTCTTGTGTATAATTGTTCACAAACATGAGCATATACATGTGTGACTTTACAGTTTAGAAATGGTTCAACTTCAAATTGTAGGCAGAATGTATAAGTGTAGGTAATTACTAAAGGCACCTGATTACGAAGTGATTATGAATGCAAGCCAAAATCATCCATATACGAAAACTTATGCTGGCACAGAAAGACTAGCATCATCATGCATGAATACATGCATAAACTTTAGACGAGACTTACTCAGCTGCGATGTGTTATTGAGCGCCACACATTTCTCACTAAAATAACAATTCATATATCTTGAAAACCCAAACAGCCTTGGGAATGTGTACAGTCATGGATGTTTTGTGGTGTGGAAGTTTTTTTTCTACTAACTTTTTCCTAGTTACTGAAGGAGAGACGTAGCACAAAGAAGGCCAAACAGGTCCTCTCATTTCCATGAGTCATCACACAGTCTTGGTGGAAAGAGGGTGAATGGAATGCAGTGACATGCTGACGTGTAAGACTTTGGAGTGTCATAGATGAGATCAGGTTGAAAAGAACTATCGAAAAATGAGAAGACCAAAAAAAAAAAAAAAAAAAAAGTGATATTTTTAGTATTATCTCAGTATGTGGCAGGAAACTGGGGTTGTTGGCTTTGCCATGATTTTCACATATACAGCGGTGTTATCCTGCTGTGTCTACCCTTTTCCATGATTGGTGTTATCCTGCTGTGTCTACCCTTTTCCATGGTGTTATCCAGCTGTGTCTACCCTTTTCCATAATTGGTGCTATCCTGCTGTCTACCTTTCCATGTGTTATCCTGCTGTGTGACAGTGTCTGCCCTTTTCCATGATGTTATCCTGCTGTGTCTACCCTTTTCCATGACTGGTGTATATCCTGCTGTGTCTACCCTTTTCCATGACTGGTGTACCAATTGTGTCTGATTGGTGTTCCTCAGGCTTTGGAAACCTTTGTCTGTGATGGAGACAAAGTCTATGTCGACAAGTGGCGCTTGAAGAAATGGAAAAAGCGGCGATTTCAGTCGGTGAGTCTGTTTTGTGTTTTTTACTGCTGCCTAGCAACCTGTAGAAGCAACAGATCATTAACACTAACCAGCTGATGAATTTGTGTGACTTGGAGATGTTGCCGTCTGGTAATATTATAAGAACAATAATAATAACAATGACATGTTGAACAATAAATTTCAGAAAAATTTTGTTTTCTCTTTTTTTTTTTGTATCTATTCTTGATTGTTTTACAAAAGATGTTAATTTAACAAAAGATGTTAATTTTGTAGGAATAAACTGTAGTGTTAGGGGGAGGGAGGGGGGGGGGGGGGGGGGGGACAAAACACTATTAGTCAAGGTGTAAGGTAGCAGTAAAAACTTCTGTCCTGAGTCAGAAAAGAACTGTGACTCCCACCGTCAATATCAGGCTATTCTGGCTAGAAAGAGTTTCTGTTCAGGGGATTTAAAATTGTGTCTCCCGCCATTAGTATCACTTATCAGTCTTTGTGGCTAGAAAGAGTTTCTGTTTAAGATATTTAGAAATTGTGTCTCGTGTCTCCCACCGTGAGTATCACTCATCAATCTTTTCTGGCTAGAAAGAAATTCTGTTTAGGGGACTTAGAATTGTGACATCCACCATCAGTATCACTCATCAGTCTTTTCTGGCAAGAAATAGTTTCTGTTTATGGGATTTAGACATGTGTGAGTGAATAGTTTTGTTCTGCGCCTCGAGGCTGGTTGTTTTACGTTGAGCTGTGAATCCAGTGCCCTGTCACTGGCTGTGAATATTGCTTTTTTTCAGCAGTATTTGAAGTCACTGGCTGTGAGTATTGCTTTTTTTTCAGCAGTATTTGAAGCCACGGGCTCTGAGTATTGCTTTTTTCAGCAGTATTTGAATTCACTGGCTGTGAATATTGCTTTTTTCAGCAGTATTTGAAGTCACTGGCTGTGAATATTGCTTTTTTTTCAGCAGTATTTGAATTCACTGGCTGTGAATATTGCTTTTTCCAGCAGTATTTGAATTCACTGGCTGTGAATATTGCTTTTTCAAGCAGTATTTGAATTCACTGGCTGTGAATATTGCTTTTTCAAGCAGTATGTGAACTTTATCTGTCTGTTCAGGCAAAGGACGGGGATGAAGCAGATTCCAAAAGACAGGTAGGTGTTTGTGTCCTTCTGCCCCTCAGGGGCTTTCAGTCATGGGTCTGTGTTTTGTTGTTCTGTTGTGGACTTCTGCTCAGTGAATGGTTAGTGTTGTTTGTGTGTGTTGTTCTGTTGTGGACTTCTGCTCAGTGAACTGTTAGTGTTGTTTGTGTGTGTTGTTCTGTTGTGGACTTCTTCTGCTCAGTGAACTGTTAGTGTTGTTTGTGTGTGTTGTTCTGTTGTGGACTTCTGCTCAGTGAACTGTTAGTGTTGTTTGTGTTTGTTGTACTGTTGTGGACTTCTGCTCAGTGAACTGTTAGTGTTGTTGATTTTGTTTTGTTTTGTTTTTTTTGTTGATTTTCGTGTTTGGATTTGATTTTGTAGTCAGAAATGTTGTGCGTGCATGTATTTTCTCCATGAGTATACATGCTTGTTTACAGGAGGAACATTTTGTACATGCATTCACACACACACACACACACACACACATGCACTCGTGCGCACACACACACGCACACACGCACGCACACACGCGCGCGCGCGCACGCATGCACACGCACACTCACAGAGTCAGTCTGTCCATATGTCTGTATGTTTCTCTCTCTCACTCACTCACTCTCACTGTCTCTCTCTCACTCTGTCCCCAGCCCCTCTCCCCATACTCTCTCTCTCCCTCTCTTTCTCTGACTGGCTCTCACAACATGAATACAGGTAAAAATGGCAGAAAAAGACAGAGTCAGAAGTGGATATGAACACTGAAGTAAACGACAGTCCATTTTCTTAAAGCACTCAGGGCTATGCTAAGCATTGTTTGTTGACTGAATCAGCTTCATTGATAGTGATGTGTTAGGACCTACAGTGAGTAGAGTGACAGCACATATTGATATGCTGTCATCATGTATAGTGATGTGTTAGGACCTGCAATGAGTAGAGTGAGCACATATTGGTATACAGTCAGTCATTCATAGTGATTCAGAGTTTACTTTATTGTTCTTTCAGAAAAAGTCCAAACGACCAATGAAAGCTGAGGATCAGAAGGAAAAGAAAAATGAGAAAATGTCTCAGCTGGACGACTTGGTGGAGCCGGGGTAAAGTCATCAGGAACCAAAGAGAGAAAATGGACATTTCTACCTTTGATTCTCTCAGTCCTCCATACATTTGTACTTTTTCACCCGTAACTAAGCAGTCCTGCATGCTGCATAACTCGATACATACCCTTAACTCTCTCAGCCCTTTATCTGTTTTGCACTTCTACTCTTACCTGACCAGCTCTTTCATAGTCATGATTCTTTCTTACATTTCTAACCTCTAGCTCTTTAAGTATTTCATGTTTTACTTTTTTTTCTCTCAGCTTTCTTAGTTCTCAGTATTTTTTACATCTACTCTTAACTTTCTCAGTCTCTATTGTTTTACGTTTCTACCCTTAACTCTCTCATTCCTTTATTCATCTAACATTTCTACCCTGAACTCTCTCAGTGTGTTGTATGTTTTATGTTTCTGCCATAAGATCTTCCAGTCCATTTGTGCAACAGTACTGTTTCTACCTCTGAACCCTCCCGGTCTTCCCTGTGCCTTATGTTACTTTCCTGAATTCTTGTTGCCCTTTACATGTGTAATGTTTGAACCATTATAAAGTCCCTGCCCTTAACTCTCTCAGTTTCTCCATATGTTTTACATTACTTGTATGTAAACTCAGTGCTTATAGATTTGAACATTTGTGCTTGTAACTCTCTCGGTCCTTCATATATGCTTTACATTTGTACAATCTTAAATCTCTCTCGCTTCTTTCTATATGTCACATTTGCACCATTCACTTAATATTTCTACCCTTAACTGATGCTTTCATTCAAGTGTTGCATTTGTTGTAATGAGAATGTTAAATGTTTTGTTTAGCAGTTTGCCTCATTTGTGTTCAGAGCATTTCTGAACATGATACATTTTCACAAATACACATTCCTCAGCAGTAGTCTTTAAGCAACAACACACCCACCATGGATGGATGCATTTGTTGTTACCCATGACCCCAAGAGAAAGTTACCCAGGACACAGAAGTGGAGAGAAAATGAAAATCAAATTGAGAGCAGGGACAAATGTGATGCTATGCAGTTCCATTCTGGTCTGAGATTGGCATGACAGGGCTGTTCTCTGTACTTAACTTTCCTAACATGTCCTGGCCTCAACCAGGCCAAGGAGATACAAACACCTGGCGTGGTGGTCAGGAAAATTGTGCAGCACTGTCACAGACGCATCCATTAGATGGATGGAACTGGACTGTGTGGTCCTGTGTTGTTCCCAGTTTAGCCCATAACAAATTTGACTCTGGATAGGAGCTGGTCAGAGGAGAAAAACCTGCCAGTTATTGGCTCTAATGGGAATTGAACCCACAACCTCACAGTTGGGAATCCATGACACTAACCACTTTGCCATGATGGCTGATACTACCCATTGAAATTTGTGCCTCAGTCTGTAATATCACCTCGCTGCTAGTACTTTGCTGACTTTCAGTAAATGTTATCATGATTGTTCTCGTCATGGTATTGTATGATTTCAGAATGATTGACTTGCTTTGATTGACACAGGTTCATTGAATACGGGTCGGATGAGGAGGTGGATCGTCTGTCTCAGACAGAAATAGCTGATGCTGTGGACGTCACCAGTGCTACAAAGGTGCCTCAGCATACATCGACAGAAGAAAAGATTTACTGGACATACTGAATTCAGTATTCCATGGAAAACACACACACACACACACACACACACACACACACACACACACACACACACACACACACACACACACACACACACACACACACCACATATACACATGCACAAACATGTACACTCTCACTCCCTCATTCGCTAACTTGCTCGCAAGCATGCATGCACGAATATAGACACAGGTACAGGCACAGATAAGATACAGGAACACAGACAGACTAACACAGAGAGACAGACACAGATTGGCAAACACATACACACGCGCATACACATGCATGCGTGCACTTTCGCGCACAGTAATTATTTTTTTTGTTAAGCTGAACATTGAAAATTGTGATTGTTAGACTAAAAACTGACTGTTCAATCACTGGAGTCTATAGTTGGTGTCATAGTAACAGTGTTCAATCACTGGAGTCCATAGCTGGTGTCATAGCTACAGTGTTAACTTACACCCTCCCATTCCCAGAAGCTTTCATCATCAATCTTTTGCCTGTTCTTCTTGTAATTGCACCGGTTTCTGAATTTGTACAGTCATAGATGAAAAGTAACCGGAATGTACAAAACACAGTATCTCTTCGTTGTCTGTCTGAACAAATTTGAAAAATTATTGATAAAGCTCTGCCATAAAAAAAAATGTTGACAAATGAATCACAAGACAAAACACAATGCATTTTGACCTCTTAGGTCTTCTTCAGGCAAAATACTCAACACTCAGGAATATGAAGATGAACGAGCAATCACTTCGTCCAGTTCTTTGCAAGACGGGTGTTGAATCACTGTAAAGCTTTTAGTCTGTGAATCACTGTAAAGCTTTTAAAATCAATCTGTCTGTCTCTCTTCTCTCTGTCTGTCTGTCTTCTTCATTCTTTTTGTTTCTCTGCATGTCTGTCTGCCTGTCTTTTTGTCTGTCTGTCTGTCTGTCTGTCTCTCTCTTAATTTCTCCTAGTTTCTCTCTCTCTCTCTCTCTCTCTCTCTCTCTGAGCTTGCAAATATTTTACCAAGGCATGAACAATGTTTCCATATTTTGCCATGTGAGTTTCATTTTGATGATTTTTTTTTTTTCCCTCTGTTCTGTGCAGTACTTTGAGCTGAATTTGAATGACTTTGGACCGTACAACATCAACTACTCCAGAAATGGAAGTAAGGGGAACAGAGGCTTTGAGTGAATAGTGGGTTCCAGAATGAGGAAGGGAAGGGAAGGAAGGGGAAGGGGTGGAGGAAAGGGAGGGAAGGGGGAGGAGGAAAGGGAGGGAAGGGGAGGGTGGAGATGGCCATGCCCGGGGAAGATTTGAAGTGACAGATTGTAAGGGGGAAAAATAGAAAAAGAGAAAAAAACCGGGAGGAGGGGAGGGAAGTGGGAGTAAGGGTCAAAGGTTATTTTTAAGCAAATATGCCATTGCTAATAATAACAATGATAATGTGGATGGTTGTACTGAAAATGAAATTGATTGCAGTGTAAACTTCTTTACACACACACACACACACACACACACACACACACACACACACACACACACACACACACACACACACACACACACACACACACACACACACACACACACTCACTCATTTAGATCCAGTCTCTTCAGTCACACCCACATGCCCTTCAATATTCCCTCTCTCATTCCTGTTCCCCCTCTTTTCTCTCTTTCTTCATAAACTATGATGCTTGCAGGATGTCAAAATGGTGTTGTAGTAGTTGTACCATTTAATTTCTAAACAGCAGGCTGAATGTCCTATGGACTGAAACATAATCAGTGCTCATGCATTTTCTTTGTCTTAAGATGTATCATCAGTGCATGTGATGGATGGGAGGGGATGGATTTAGGATGGGGTGTGTTTTTTTTTTTTATTGTTGATTAAAAGTTGAGAGATTTTGGTAATTTTTTTCCCCCCAAAGACTAGAGCTCAGGCGAGCAAGAGTTACCCAACTCGTTCTGTAATCAAAGACTAGAGGTGAAAGATTGGGTGGAGTGATTTTGTGATGTGTTGCTGGCGGTTGCAGACATCTGTAATCAAAGACTAGAGGTTAAAGGTTGGGTGGAGTGATTTTGTGGTGTGTTGCTGGCGGGTGTAGACATCTGTAATCAAAGACTAGAGGTTAAAGTTGGGTGGAGTGACTTTGTGTTGTGTTTTCTGGCGGCGGTTGCAGACATCTGCTGTTGGCTGGGAAGCAAGGTCACATCGCTGCCTTTGACTGGGCAGACCAAACGTCTGGCCTTTGAAATGAACACCAGCTGTACCAACAGCGTGAGGTGAGGGGTCAGTTACTCTGGCAGTCCTGGAGATCCAGGGCTTCCCTTAGCTGCCATTTCATTCAGTCAACATGGATCTGTACATTTCGTTTTTCTTTCTTTATTTTCAGTATGGAACTTTTTGGGGGGGGGGGGGGGGGGGTGGAACCTTCTGATTGTCCTTAAAAGGTCTTTACTGGTTGGCTTGGTTTTAAGAATAGAACTCTAGGTGAGTGAGGCCTGAAAGATATCCTTTTCCTAGAATAGTATTATTTATGCATATTTTTTACTTCGTTTCCCCCCAAGTTTTGTTCAAATCAGTGAAGTAGTTTTAGTGCTGTCATAATGCACAGGTCCTGGAAAATGGGTTTGTCTTTTGGCTGCATTCCTTGTTCCCTCCTAAAGTCATGGACACTGCTGAAATTTAACAGACAAGAAACGGTTTGTCTTTTGGCTGCATTCCTTGTTCCTTCGTAAAGTCAGGGACACTGCTGAAGTTTTAGAGGCAAGGGTGAAAACATAACATTTTGGGGCCTTTTTATAAGAAAAAGAAAATTACACACACACGCACATATGCATACATGCACACACGCATGCACATGCATGTGTGTACGCATACAACACACATGTGTGCACACACACACACACACACACACACACACACACACACACAGATCCATACATGTGCACACATACACACCACACACACACACACACACACACACACACACACACACACACACACACACACACACCACACACACATGTCATACACACACACACAAACACACACACACACACACACACACACACACACACACACATGAGCACACACTCACATACACACACACACACACACACACACACACACACACACACACACACACACACACACACACACACAGAGCTCCATTTATGTGCATGTACACACACACACACACACACACACACACACACACACACACACACACACACACACACACACATGCTCACGCACAGCCATAAGAATAGCAATAAGTTCAGCAGTAAAGATGGATCGATTTTTGCCAATGTAGTATGACTTTTCCTTTTTTAACGCGCTGGTATTACAAATGCTGAACCTGCCCGGTGATCTTCTAGGAGTGAACCATCTGTATATATCTTTAAATGATTTGGATAAGTGTTCTGTATATGTAATTGGACTTCAGTTTTCATAATGTTTGGATTCTCATTTTTCTTCGTGTCAGTATAATTAATATCAAACTGCGCTTTATTCATCTCCCAAGCAGGACAAGGGGAGACCGCTTGATTTGTGTCAATATTACTTGGATTTATATCAGACCTTTTGAGTAGATCTGACACGTAAGTGGCAATTGGTTTCAATGATGATATCTGCTTAGCTCGTTTAGGAAAAGAATTTTCAGATGTAATTTTCAGTTCCTCAGATGCAAAGTTGTTACTTGTCGAACTTCTAAGAATGTATTTAGCGCACACAAGACTTCGGTATTCGTCCAAAGGCAATTCTCCAATTTCTTCATAAGTTCCAAGTTTTGATGCGTGAAAAGGCACACCAAGAGCAAACCTATAACCCTTGCAATCTATGCTTTGAAGTTTCTTTAGTAAATAATTAGGGGCGCTAAAAAATACATCTTGTCCATAGGACAATTTCGATCTAATCAGCGACGTAGAGAGATGCTTCAAAACTTTGCAATCTTGTCCCCAGGCTTGTTTGCTTATAATCTTTAATAGATTTAAACATTTCCTTGCCTTAGTAACGATGTAGTTGATATGAGCGTTCCAGGATAACTTTGGTGTAAGATAGATACCTAGGAATTTCACGATATCTTTATACTGAATAGTCGTATTTTCAATTTTGAAACATGGCAGCTCTGATGGATTGCTGCCATTATTAAAGAGAATCATATGTGTTTTCTCTGTAGATAAAGTCAGACCATTTTCGTCCATATAAGTACATATATGATTGAGCTCTCTTATGGCTGTCAATTACATAGTTGATTACAGTTTTTTCAAATCTTATTTTGTGTAGATTCTCAGTCGGTACTCTATGCTTTAAGATCATCAGATTTCAAGAAAAAGACCAAAATCATGTTAGAAATCAGTCAGTTAATTCATATCTTAACTTTAAAAGGGACCAACGTTTCCTTCTGCTGGGTTCCTTTACACATCTTGGATTTTCTTCAAATGAGTGGGCTGACAAAGTGGCAAAAAAGGGCGCTAGGCAAGGCACCGAATCCACTGAAATTCATGTTCCTTTATCCATTCAGGAGGGTTATCACTTGCTGGAACAAGCAGTATGGAGCAGAGTTAAAGGCTATACCCAGAGAAAAGATAGACTCTCCAAGAATATGTATATTGATTCTCGTGGTTTGGATAACAAATTATATTTTGAATCATACTGCATAATCAAATACAGACAAATTAGTTCACTATCTTACAGGATAAAAACTTAATGCGTTCATCACAAAATACAGCAAAAATGTTAGATGTTTATGTGGTGAACAAATTTCTAGCAAACACATCATTTTTGAATGTCAGAGGTTAAGACCTATCTTACCAGTGATTTCTGAAAATTGTATTGAAGGCGTTCTCAAAAATGCATCTAGTTTGTTTAATATTTTGAAATGTTTACTTCATAGTCCTGTAGGACATTTGTTATAGACTAGTTGATTGTTTTTGTTGTTAATGCTCATTTTTTTTTTCTTCCTTAGCCAAGAGACATAAGTACACACACACAATACGGTCCCCCTCTCCCCTCCTCCTCCTCCCAATCCCCTCCCTCTCCCCTCCCCTCCCCCCGTCTAATATCACTATGTGCTCACGCGCACACACACACACACAGATCCGTTCATGTGCACACATACACACACCACACACACCACACACACACACAACACACACACACACACACACACACACACACACAAACATACACACACACACACACACACACGCTCACGCACACACACACACACAGATCCATTCATGTGCACACATACACACACACACACACACACACCACACACACACACACACACACACACACACACACACACACACACACACACACACACACACACACACACACACACAACACAAACATGTGAGTGGAACATCAGATAATGAGTCACCTGTGTGTGTGTGTCGTCAGGTGGATGCACCAGGAGACAATGCTGGCGGCAGCCCATCCATCAGGCGTGTGTTTTCTATGACAACACAGGGATAGAGCTTCATGCTCTCACCGGCCTGGACAGTGTGCTGTGCATGGAGTTCCTGCCACACCACATGTTGCTGGCCACTGCTGTAAGCTTTTGTCTGATTGGTTGTTCCTGCCACACCACATGTTGCTGGCCACTGCTGTAAGCTTTTGTCTGATTGGTTGTTCCTGCCACACCACATGTTGCTGGCCACCGCTGTAAGCTTTTGTCTGATTGGTTGTTCCTGCCACACCACATGTTGCTGGCCACCGCTGTAAGCTTTTGTCTGATTGGTTGTTCCTGCCACACCACATGTTGCTGGCCACCGCTGTAAGCTTTTGTCTGATTGGTTGTGTTCCTGCCACACCACATGTTGCTGGCCACCGCTGTAAGCTTTTGTCTGATTGGTTGTTCCTGCCACACCACATGTTGCTGGCCACCGCTGTAAGCTTTTGTCTGATTGGTTGTTCCTGCCACACCACATGTTGCTGGCCACTGCTGTAAGCTTTTGTCTGATTGGTTGTTCCTGCCACACCACATGTTGCTGGCCACTGCTGTAAGCTTTTGTCTGATTGGTTGTTCCTGCCACACCACATGTTGCTGGCCACTGCTGTAAGCTTTTGTCTGATTGGTTGTTCCTGCCACACCACATGTTGCTGGCCACTGCTGTAAGCTTTTGTCTGATTGGTTGTTCCTGCCACACCACATGTTGCTGGCCACTGCTGTAAGCTTTTGTCTGATTGGTTGTTTCTAAGGAGCCACATGTTGCTGGCCACTGCTGTAAGCTTTTGCCTGATTGGTTGTTCCTGTCGCACCACATGTTGCTGGCCACTGCTGTAAGCTTTTGTCTGATTGGTTGTTTCTACCGCACCACATGTTGCTGGCCACTGCTGTAAGCTTTTGTCTGATTGGTTGTTTCTAAGGAGCCACATGTTGCTGGCCACTGCTGTAAGCTTTTGTCTGATTGGTTGTTTTCTAAGGAGCCACATGTTGCTGGCCACCACTGTAAGCGTTTGTCTGATTGGTTGTTTCTAAGGAGGCACATGTTGCTGGCCACTGCTGTAAGCTTTTATCTGATTGGTTGTTTTTTTCGAAGGAGCCACATGTTGCTGGCCACTGCTGTAAGCTTTTGTCTGATTGGTTGTTTTTCGAAGGAGCCACATGTTGCTGGCCACTGCTGTAGCTTTTGTCTGATTGGTTGTTTCTAAGGAGCCACATGTTGCTGGCCACCACTGTAAGATTCTTGCTGATTGGTTGTTATCTGCTGATGACGAGGGATTGATTGTTTGCTGCTGATGACGAGGGATTGGTTCTTAGCTGGTGATGACGAAGGATTGATTGGTAGCTGGTGATGACGAGTGATTGATTGGTAGCTGCTGATGATGAAGGATATCATTTCTCACCTTTATGATAGGACATGAAAGCTTTTCTGACCTGGACAGACATTTGGTTCATGGATCAAAGTTGTCTTGTTATGTGGGGCTGGAATAGCTCAGTTGGTAGAGCGCCGGACTCGTGATCCAGGGGTTGCGGGTTCGAATTTTGGTACAGGGGGATTTTTCCCTTGGAGTTAACATTGGTTCTGACTCCATTCTCCATACAGTCCTTCAAATGAGACTATAAACCAAGGTTCCGTGTGTGAACGTACGCACAACCTCCTGCACACACGTAAAATCCGATCACCTGCTTTCGGAAGAGAAGGCCAGTTTGGCTGTTGGTATGGATGACAAGTTACATATAGCATGCACCTTCCCTGAAGATGGAGTATGGCTGCCTTAATGGCGGGATAAAAAATGGTCAGACACACAAAACTCCTGTCTATAGAGACAGTGTCCACAGGAGTATCAGCCTGCATACACAGAAAGAAAGAAAGAAAAGTTGTCTTGTTATGAGATCAGATGGTCCTTGCCGTTGTTTTTCATTCTACAGTTCATCAGTGTGCTGTGCAAATTAGCAGGCTGCCACAATTTCAGAGACAGGTAGAGAAGAGAAAGCTAAACAAAAAGAAGTATTTTAGCAAAAATAAAACACCTAAAAACAAAAAATGGAAAAAAAAAACCTGTGGAGGGGGTTAGGGAGTAGAGGGGGCAGAATGTGGTTGCTGAGTCTTACAGAGCACAAGTGGTGTTTTCAGTATGCAAACAGACGACACTGAGTCTTACAGAGCACAACAGTGGTGTTTTCAGTATGCAAACAGACGACACTGAGTCTTACAGAGCACAAGTGGTGTTCTCAGTATGCAAACAGACGACACGGAGTCTTACAGAGCACAAGTGGTGTTTTCAGTATGCAAACAGACGACACGGAGTCTTACAGAGCACAAGTGGTGTTTTCAGTATGCAAACAGACGACACTGAGTCTTACAGAGCACAAGTGGTGTTTTCAGTATGCAAACAGACGACACTGAGTCCTATGCAGGCATGTCAGGTGTGGCCTTGTCAGTTGATGTCCTTCTCTTGGGCGGAAAATCTTTGGAATTTCATCTCCAATCCCCATTTGCTTTTCCAATGGTTAATCTGAGTAAACATTTGTTGAAAATATATTTGAAAGCAGCAAATCCATAATTTTATTATGTGAAACAGAGCTTTAGAGTGCTTCCTGTTGTTTTTCTTTCCTGCCTCCGCTCTTTCCCTACTACAATCAAAACTTTTTTCATTTTTTTTAATCATGAGTAATTGGCAGGCCTGCATATGCTGTCAAATGACACAGAGTCACAAGAGCTAGTGTGTGTGTGGAATGGCTGTTTGTCAACGCATTTAAAGGGAGACAGCTGAGGTAACTGTATGTATGCACGCGTGTGTGTGTGTGTGTATGTGCGTGCATGCGTGTGTGTGTGTGTGTGTGTGTGTGTGTGTGTGTGTGTGTGTGTGTGTGTGTGTGTGTGTGCGTGCGTGTGTGTGTGCATGCGTGCGTGTGTGTATTTCATCAGATAGATGTCAAAATGAAGAACTCTTTCCGTTTCAGAATGAGAAAGGATTCCTGGGTACACGGATGTGTCCATGGGAACACGGGTGGCGGGGATCTGCACTGGTTTTGGTCGGCTTGATGTCATGACCCACAACCCTGCCAATGCCGTCATCTATTTAGGACATGCTGCTGGTGCGTTATGTGTGTGTGGTGTGTCGGGGTCGGTATGGGTCAGGGAAGGTGGGGAAAATGAAGGCTAACATAGGAGTTTTATTCTGTCGCCACATGCTTGGGGAAAATGAAGGCTAACATAGGAGTTTTATTCTGTCGCCACATGCTTGGGGAAAATGAAGGTTAACATAGGAGTTTTATTCTGTCGCCACATGCTTGGGGAAAATGAAGGTTAACATAGGAGTTTTATTCTGTCGCCACATGCTTGGGGAAAATGAAGGTGGGGTGAGAATGAACTTCTGCTGGGATTCAGGCTTTGTTAAAGTTTCAGCAGGAATTAACTTTTTCAAACAATGGAAACAAGATAACTTTTGTGCTCTGTGCTGACAAACTAAATACAGTTATAAAAGTGCCTGAAGCTAAAAACACCTAACTCCATCAGGTGAAATCACTGCCATTAATACGCTTGTTTCTTTACAAGGAAGAAAGATTCACATCAAAGGGTTGACTGACACAGAGGGTCATTTCTATAATACTGCCAAAACCCAGACTTTAACCCGTTCACTGCTTGAAAATATACCTAACAAAGTAATGATTTGGGGGTAATAATTAACAAAAAATTTTAGCTCAGAAACTACAAAAGATATAAAAATGAAATATATATGATTTTTTGAAGGAAATTGAAGGGAGATTTTGAATCTGGGCTTCTTTTGTTTTAATTTTGATCATAAAAAAATATTTAGGCATTTAGATTTGGATAGATTTTTTTTTGCACATCAAAAAACATATGTATTTACCACTACAGCTTCACATCCAAAAAAGAACACAAAGCAAAAAAGTTTGAAAATAAAGTTTGTATTGTCACACTACACCTGTAAATGAAAGTAAAACAGTCTAGAAGTCTATCCAGACGCTCACACCTCATGCAGACAGGTCAGTTCACGACCACGCCCCCCTCCCCCCCACCACGCCCCCTTGCTGGACTTCAACCCTCTCTTTCACTCCTCCTCTTCCCCTACCTTTCCTGCTGCCCGTGTCACGCCGCGAGCAGACCGCGCTCCCCCTCTCTCGCGCTGACTAACACGTCGCTGGCCACTCGCACGCAGTGCAGAGTACACACTAGGCTAGCTCGTTCGACGTTGGTAACCAGTCAGCTGAACACACTCTTGAGATCGCACAGCACGACTCAATAACTGACGAATATGGCCGGCAATTCCATCACTATCATCATCTCACCTTCATGCTCGAGTGAGTTGCTGAATAAAAGATTATTATCTTTATAAAAAATGATTAGCAGAGCCCGCTCAGCTGTGTAAGTACGTTGATTTGGTCGCTACGCTCGTCGAAGGTTGCGCCGCCATCTTTGCAAGCGAGACAAAGCGCTGGCTGGTCATCCAGTCAGTGATGAGGAAAAATGGTCTTTCCCCTCACGTGTGGTCATTTGCATATCATTTTAATACTGTAGACATATAAGGCTTACTACGCACACTCTATTTCAGTCCTTTGATAGGAAGTAACGAATGAAAATTCAAGAAATACGTCATCAGCTGACGGCTTAAAGGCACTCAACGGGTAAGGATAGACTTCCTAATACATGGAGAAAGGCTTTCAGCCATCTGAAAGTACAAAGATGAAATTACAGCGGCTCAGTCACATTAACTGCTTCTGCATGCACATACCTGCACTTACATAGGCTGAAAACATATGGCAATTTGAACATGGTTACTCAATTCAAAAATTAATTTGAAATAGGGAAAAGAAAATAATAAATGAAAATGATTTTTAAAATTCCTCGGAATATATGTGTTGATATGTGATAAGTTTGAAGAATGTCACATTAGCCATTTACTTGGAAAAAAAAATCTTCTTCAGAACTTTCTTCTGAATCATTGTTTATCATATCTGTAACCTCATCCCATTCGAAATCTAGATCACACTCAGCTTCATTACCCTGCACTTTCACTAAGTCTTTTGCCTTAAATCCTACACATCAGCTCATCTTTATGATATCACTATCTCCCATGATAGAACGCCAGAAATCGAAGTTAGCCATTGTGAAAACAGCACTTCGATCACAAAACTTAAAAGGAATCATAATTCCAGAACTACAGCATGTATTGATTCATTTTTTAATTTTGCAAACGGAAGTGGATTGAAAAAGGTAAAATGAAGTCACATTCTCACAAGACTTCCGTTTCCACGAGAAACATGGCAGCGCCCATTGTTGACACATGGTTTAGCGGGCATTGTATGCACAGCCACTGCGACTTTTTACCGGGCGCCGGCAGGTGCTATGTGGAGGAGAAAGTTGGAAAATAGAAAAGAAAGTCTGACATCAGATGTTAAAAAGAGAGAGAGAGAGAGAGAAAGAAAAAGCAAGCATCATCAACTGCTATTAAAAAAGAGAGAGAGAGAGAGAAAGAAAAAGCAAGCATCATCAACTGCTATTAAAAAAAAACAGAATCATCTTTATTCCACAGTTGGAAAATGTCTTGAAACGTTAAGGAGGGAGGAAAGGGAAGGGGGTGGGGGAGGAACCACCATTGGCACACAGCTGAGATGGTTTCAGCTCAGAGTTCTCCACCTTACATAAGTGACAAATGAATATTTCCAGCTGTGCCACTCAGCAGTTTCTGGTCTTTGCCGTTTTTACACAACTGGAAGAAAGAACAATTATCCATGTCTTTTGGCATTAATCACTGTTTGGAGCACTTTGGACAAGTGGAAAAAAAAAATTGTGCACATGATATGCGCATGTGATGCTTAGGATATGATCATTTTGATGGCAAGCCGTTAACAGTTATAGATACATACAACAGGAGTAACCCCTGTTTTATGCAGTTTCACTGTTGGTTTGGAATATAGGTACAGTGGAACTTCCCCCATTAGGACTTTGAAAAATCAGGTGTTGGTAGGGAGGGTTATGCCAAGGAAGGTGACGTTACACGCCAGGTAAACCACTCATCCTCAGGCTTGAACAGTGAACTGAACTGTGAAGATTTAAGTCTTTTGGAGAAAAGAGAGAAGGTTGAAGGCTAGAAGTCAGGGAATTGGTGCGAGACTTACAAAATCGCTACTGAGCTGATAGCCAACTCCACATGCACAGAGTCAGCAACAGGGGAGAACATTTTTGAGGTTGTTTCTGGCGCACTATCAGGCCTTGGTGTGTGCCATGGCAGAACTGCCTGTCCTTGGTTTGTGATAATACAAATCATGTGATGACTGGCAGGAACAAAGGTGTCATTGCATATGTTCGCATATGTGTTTTCCAGTGTATTCTACATTTTCATAATTTGCAAAGATTTCTTGTGACACTTAAAAGAAAAGGTTGTTTGAAGAAAAGTAAAGTTCACATAAATTGTGCGAACAATTTCATCGCATCGTGTTTGTTTGAAAAAAGTAAGTGTCGCGCTTGATTACTCTTAGCTCTCTGAAATTACATATTTCTGCCTCACAGACTCTTAGGGGGTTGGCAGGTCTGTGAGTGAACACTGTGGTTACAGGTACAGTGACGTGTAAACACTGGGTTACAGATACAGTGACATGTGAACACTGGTTACAGGTACAGTGACGTGTGAACACTGGGGTTACAGGTACAGTGACATGTGAACACTGGTTACAGGTACAGTGACGTGTGAACACTGGTTACAGGTACAGTGACATGTGGACACTGGTTACAGGTACAGTGACGTGTGAACACTGGTTACAGGTACAGTGACATGTGAACGCTGTGTTTACAGTACAGTGATGTGTGAACACTGGGGTTACAGATACAGTGACGTGTGAACACTAGTTACAGGTACAGTGGCGTGTGAACACTGGTTACAGGTACAGTGACGTGTGAACACTGGTTACAGGTACAGTGATGTGTGAACACTGGTTGCAGGTACAGTGACGTGTGAACACTGGTTACAGGTACAGTGATGTGTGAACACTGGTTACAGGTACAGTGACGTGTGAACACTGGTTACAGGTACAGTGACGTGTGAACACTGGTTACAGGTACAGTGATGTGTGAACACTGGTTACAGGTACAGTGACGCTGTGGGCACCAAGTGTCAAGAGTCCCTTAGTGAAAGTGCTGACACACAAAGCACCAGTGAGATCTATTGCCCATCGACACCACGGGCAAGTGAGTAGTTCTCCATGAAAAAGAAGATCTGGCGGTTGGTTTGGATGCACTGAGGTGGGGGATGTAGGGGTGGAGGTGAAGCAGCTACCATTCCATGGTGACGTCACAGATGAGTTTGTTCCGTCATTTTAGAGAAACCCATGAGTTTTGGGTGCTACGGGAATCCATTTTGAAATTTGTATAAAAATTTTAGAGAAAAAAAAAATCTTGTTTGTAAATATGTGTTTAGAATGCACTCCAAGAATTACCGGTTTCAGTTTTTTTTTCAATGTTTTAAGGCTAGAGCAAGAAAGAGAAAGCCTTTGTGCAAAAAATGTTAACAAATGCAGTGGAGTCAGGAATGACTAGAATTTTGCCCTGCTAGATGAAGTCATTCCACTGTCACTAAAGGATCAAGGGGAAGAAAGAGATGATGGAGGAGAAAATCGTGGAATCTGTGTGTGAAATTGAGGGCAGGGGCGACTTCATATATTCAAAAGCTCAAACTAGTGACTGGACTCCTTCGATAAAATGATGAGTGTGTCTGTTTTAGACAGGGCTGAATTCTCATAATGAAAAGCTCCAACTAGTTACTCAACTCCTTCAAGAAAATGATGAGGGTCTGTTGCCATCTGTAGTCATTAGATCTCTCCTTCTGTCATGAATCCTAAATGATCTTTAAGATAAAAGCTTTCTGAGATGAGTGTGCACTCATTATCAAAGTCTCCAGTGTCAGGTGGCTTTGTCTCTAGCCTCTACCACAGCTTTCCCTGTAGAGTCCCACAGAGAGCTTGGTCAGCACCTGAAGCCATGCTTGGTGTAGTCAGTTTAAGGGTTTTAAAAACTGTTTCTCATCTGAGATCTACACAGGGAGGAAACTAGAGAATGTAGCTTGGCTATGAAATCATAATATTGTTCTGTCTGCTTTTCAGAAAGAAAGTGTGGTTCAGACTAGTGTGTGTGTGTGTGTGTGTGTGTGTGTGTGTGTGTGTGTGTGTGTGTGTGTGTGCCTAAACTGATATATTATTTTGTTTACAGTATTGGCATGGACTCAGAAATCTATTAGCATGTGTCAACATTCATCCTACTGTTATGAAAATGGTTATAGTATACATGTTTGTATGAAGATAAATATAGATAACTTAACACATTTACATGCACAGTGTCAGTCAGTGCTGTTTTTGTTTGTTTGTTTCAGCTATTTGCGACATCCAGTGTGGACAAACGCATCAAGGTGTTCGATTTGAGAACATACAAACTCCTCAGCAAAACCAAAACCCCTCTTGGGGCGTCAGCATTGGCTTTCAGCCAGCAAAGGGCTGTTGGCTGCTGCCCTTGGCAACCGTGTGCAGGTAAGGGTGAGGTGTACACCTGAACACACGGCATGACTGAGGTATACAGTGTCTTCTGCCAGTGCAAAGATGCTGAGGGGGCAAAGGCATGACAGGGGTATACAGTGACTTCAGATGCTGGGGGGAGGGGGGGGGGGCATGACAGGGTAGACAGTGTCTTCAGATGCTGGGGGGAGGGGGGGGGGCATGACAGGGATAGACAGTGTCTTCAGATGCTGGGGGTTGGGGGGTATGACAGGGATATACAGTGTCTTCAGATGCTGAGGGGGAAAAGGCATGACGGGTGTATACAGAGTCTTTAGATGCTGGGGGGGGGGGGGGGGGGGGGGGCATGACAGGGGTATACAGTGTCTTCAGATGCTGAGGGGGAAAAGGCATGACAGGGGTATACAGTGTCTTTAGATGCTGGGGGGGGGGGGGGGGCATGACAGGGGTATACAGTGTCTTCAGATGCTGAGGGGGGAAGGCATGACAAGGGTATACAGTGTCTTCAGATGCTGAGTGGGCAAAGGCATGAAAGGGGTATACAGTGTCTTTAGATGCTGGGGGGGGAGGCATGACAGGGGTATACAGTGTCTTTAGATGCTGGGGGGGGGGGGGGGCATGACAGGGGTATACAGTGTCTTTAGATGCTGGGGGGGGGGGGGGGGATGACAAGGGTATACAGTGTCTTCAGATGCTGAGGGGGAAAAGGCATGACAGGGGTATACAATGTCTTTAGATGCTGGGGGGGGGAGGCATGACAGGGGTATACAGTGTCTTCAGATGCTGGGGGGGGGGGGGGGGGGACAGGGTATACAGTGTCTTTAGATGCTGGGGGGGGGCATGACAAGGGTATACAGTGTCTTCAGATGCTGAGGGGGAAAAGGCATGACAGGGGTATACAGTGTCTTTAGATGCTGGGGGGGAGGCATGACAGGGGTATACAGTGTCTTCAGATGCTGCTGAGGGGGGGGGGGGGGCATGACAGGGGTATACAGTGTCTTCAGATGCTGAGGGGGAAAAAGGCATGACAGGGGTATACAGTGTCTTCAGATGCTGAGGGGGAGGGGAGGCATGACAGGGGTATACAGATGCTGAGGGGGAAAAGGCATGACAGGGATATACAGTGTCTTCAGATGCTTAGGGGGAGGGGAGGCATGACAGGGGTATACAGTGTCTTCAGATGCTGAGGGGGGGGGGGGGGGGGGCATGACAGGGGTATACAGTGTCTTCAGATGCTGAGGGGGCAAAGGCATGACAGGGGTATACAGTGTCTTCAGATGCTGAGGGGGGGGGGGGGGGGGCATGACAGGGGTATACAGTGTCTTCAGATGCTGAGGGGGGAAGGCATGACAGGGGTATACAGTGTCTTCAGATGCTGAGGGGGAAGGCATGACAGGGGTATACAGTGTCTCTTCAGATGCTGAAGAAGGGGAAGGCATGACAGGGGTATACAGTGTCTTCAGATGCTGAGGGGGGGGGGGGGGGGCATGACAGGGGTATACAGTGTCTTCAGATGCTGAGGGGGGAAGGCATGACAGGGGTATACAGTGTCTTCAGATGCTGAGGGGGAAGGCATGACAGGGGTATACAGTGTCTTCAGATGCTGAAGGGGGAAGGCATGACAGGGTATACAGTGTCTTCAGCCAGTGCAAAGATGCTGAGGGGAGAATATCCTGTGTCTGGCTTTACTTTCCCACTATTCGTCTTTGTCAGGATCCCACTCACTTGCACAGGTAGCCAACTAGGTACAGGGAAGGACACGGTTTGATGGGCTGGTCTGCCTTCCGCAGTAAGCAGTACGTGCCAGCTTCTTGTGTGTCTGCCTTCTGCAGTAAGCAGTACATGCTAGCTTTTCCTTGTGTGCTGGTCAGGGGGGGGTCAGCTGACTGCCTGACAAAGCGTTCATGGGCATCATGGGCTTCAGACTTCACATTTGGACAGCTGTGGTGTGTGGTGATCAGCCTGAGAGCAGGAAGGGGACACAGAGCCAGTCAGATTATCAGGAAGGGGACACAGAGCCAAATCAGATTATCAGGAAGGGGACACAGAGCCAATCAGATCATGAGGAAGGGGACACAGCCAATCAGAGCATGAGGAAGGGGACACAGAGCCAATCAGATCATGAGGAAGGGGACACAGCCAATCAGAGCATGAGGAAGGGGACACAGCCAATCAGAGCATGAGGAAGGGGACACAGTCAATCAGAGCATGAGGAATGGGACACAGCCAATCAGATCATGAGGAAGGGGACACAGCCAATCAGAGCATGAGGAAGGGGACACAGCCAATCAGATCATGAGGAAGGGGACACAGCCAATCAGATCATGAGGAAGGGGACACGCCAATCAGATCATGAGGAAGGGGACACAGTCAATCAGATCATGAGGAAGGGGACACAGTCAATCAGATCATGAGGAAGGGGACACAGAGCCAATCAGATCATGAAGAAGGGGACACAGAGCCATTCAGATCAGGAAGGGGGCAAGGAACCAGTCAGATCATGAGGAAGGGGGACACAGCCAATCAGATCATCAGGAAGGGAAAACGGAGCCAATCAGATCATTAGGAAGGGAGACGGAGGCAATCAGATCATCAGGAAGGGGACACAGAGCCAATCAGGTCATCAGGAAGGGAAAACGGAGCCAATCAGATCATTAGGAAGGGGAAACAGAGGCAATCAGATCATTAGGAAGGGGACACAGAGCCAATCAGATCAGAAAAGAGACACTGAGATTGTGTGTGTTTGTGTGTGTGTGTGTGCATGCGTGGGTTTTGCAACACATGCTTCTGATTAGTGTTTTTTTTTTTTTTTTTTTTTTTTTTTTTTTAAAAATATTTACTAAATAAAAGCATAGGATGACAGAAGGGAGTGAGGACATCCTTCTTTTTGTCTGTCTTTCACTTTCACAATCCTTGCCTGAGAAATGATCACATACTGTAAAGTTACATTCCTTTCTTTCCCTCCAGTTAATCTTTGACTCCCAGAAGATTTTGTTCCTTTTGGAACAAATGTAGGATATATTCCTACAGTAAATAAAATGAATGCAGTTTCAAAGTGGAGTGACTGAGGGCAGAGAATGAAGCAAAATTTAGAAAGAGAGGGGGGTAGTTACTGCCAAGGACATTGACAAACAAAGCACAGAACAAGACACAATGCATTTCGACCTCTTGGGTCTTCTTCAGGCAAAAACAACATTTAACATTTAGGACAGTATGAACACAGAACGCTGAGTCACTTATCTTTCCATGTGTTCGTGCTGAGTCGGCATTCTGTGTTCGTACTGTCCTAAATGTTAAATGTTGTTTTTGCCTAAAGAAGATCCAAGAGGTCGAAATGCATTGTGTCTTGTCCTGTGCTTTGTTTGTCAATGTCCTTGGCGGAAACTAACCCCCTTTCTTTCTAATTTTTTTTTTTTTTTTTTTGGTAATGAATGCAGGTAAGGTTCAAAGTACTTATAAAAATATTGTATATGAAACATATTTATTGAAGCTGAAAAAGAAAACTTGTTTAAAATCTGTACAGGTCAGATTTGTTTGTTTGACTGTCACATTGTCTATTGCAGGTGTACAAAGACTGTACAGATGACTGTCACGTTGTCCATTGCAGGTGTACACAGACTGTACAGATGACTGTCACATTGTTATTGCAGGTGTACAGACTGTACAGATGACTGTCACATTGTCCATTGCAGGTTTACAAAGTCTGTACAGATGACTGTCACATTGTCCATCGCAGGTGTACAAAGACTGTGCAGATGACTGTTATGTTGTTATTGCAGGTGTACAAAGGCTGTGCAGATGACTGTCACATTGTTATTGCAGGTGTACACAGACTGTACAGATGACTGTTATATTGTCCATTGCAGGTGTACAAAGTCTGTACAGATGACTGTCACATTGTCCATTGCAGGTGTACAAAGACTGTGCAGATGACTGTCACATTGTTATTGCAGGTGTACAAAGATTGTACAGATGACTGTCACATTGTTATTGCAGCTGTACAAAAACTGCACAGATGGATGTCACATTGTCCATTGCAGGTGTACAAAAACTGTACAGATTACTGTCACATTGTCCATTGCAGGTATACAAAGACTGTACAGATTACTGTCACATTGTCCATTGCAGGTATACAAAGACTGTACAGATAACTGTCACATTGTTCATTGCAGGTGTACAAAAACTGTACACAGAGCGTGGTGACGCCATACCTGAGCCATGTCACCAGCAGTTCCCTTCAGAGTGTAGAGTTCTGCCCCTTTGAAGACGTGCTGGGCGTGGGGCACCAGAAGGGCTTCTCTTCACTCCTGGTTCCAGGTGGGTACAGTGGTGAAGAAGTCCCGTCATTCCGCTGTCGTTATGTTCCATCACTCTGCTCAGTGCAGTGATGAAGATGTGGTGAGACATGGCTTATAGGTGCTCCACACTCTGCTCAGTACACTGATGATGATGTGGTGAGACATAGCTTATAGATGTTCCACACTGCACAATACAGTGGTGAAGATGTGGTCAGACATAGCTTATCTAGATTCCACACTCTGCACAGTCTGTGGAAAGCAAGCTCTCCAAAAGATGTTAAATCTTGAATTCAGAGGTCTCCTTCCTCTGAATGTGTACTGTATTGTATGTTGTGAATGGCCACCATCCCTTTTGGAGTGAAACTAACCCAGAGGTGGGGTTGGGCATTTGCAAGAAAAGATGTCCTCTCTCCCTTCCTTTCTTCCTCCCTACCCAACCCCTGCACCTTCCTGGAACCGTCTCTCTCTCCATCTCGTTGTTTGTTAATCTCTCCTTTTTCTCTCTCCCATTCCAGCAGGGGCCAGATGGATATAAAAATTGCCTTGGGCCTGAATATTAGTGAGCAGTATTGGGACTGAACCTTAAAGGGACTGGGATGAAGCACTTGTCCAACAGGGGCCAGATTGATATAAAATTGCCTTGGGCCCAAATGGTAGTGGGCAGTATTGGGACTGAGCCCTGAAGGGACTGGGACAAGGCCCCATTCCCATGGGGGCCAGAACTGAGATGCAATGGTACTGAGATGTAATGGAATCGCATTTTGATAGATTGGTTCCTGTAGATCACAGTACCATGAGGACCTGTCAGGGCCCTGTTGGAACTGAGGCCTGAAAGCACTGGGCCTTTGAAGTGTTGTGCCCTTTGAGATACCACAGCTGTGACCATGTGTCTTGTACACGTTATTATTTGCCATTTTTATTTCTGATTTTTATGGATGAAAAAGGTCTGAAAAGCCCTCGAGTTTCATTCTGAGATATGATTATAGAATCTCTCTGAGCTTTGTATATCTCCTTACACACACACACATACACGTACACATCATGCACACATGCACATGCACACGCATGCATACACACACACACAGTATGCAGCGTTCACTGTACAAATGGCTGTTCAGCTCCTCACAACAGCAGCCTGAAAGGAAAGGGGAGTTAATCTCAAGCTCTGTGACCTGGCTGTGCATCAGGTTCTGGGAGTGCCAGTTACAGCGGGCTGGATGTGAACCCGTACGGGAACAGGAAGCAGCGGCAGAACACAGAAGTGCGCACTCTGCTGGACAAGGTAAGAACCTTTCTTTTTGAAACATGGGAGGTCCGTCAGCAGGTGGGCGATGTCCAGAATTCCTATGAAGATGGCTGTGCTGTGTTTGTCCTTGTCTGCCAGGGACAGTGTGAGTAGTAGCATAGCTGGTATGGACAGTGTGAGTAGTAGCATAGCTGGTATGGACAGTGTGAGCAGTAGCATTGTTGGAATGGACAGTGTGACTGTGAGTAGTAGCATTGCTGGAATGGACAGTTTGAGTAGCAGCATGGCTGGAATGGACAGTTTGAGTAGCAGCATGGCTGGAATGGACAGTTTGAGTAGCAGCATGGCTGGAATGGACAGTTTGAGTAGCAGCATGGCTGGAATGGACAGTTTGAGTTTGTCCTTGTGTGCCAGGGACAGTGTGAGCAGTAGCATTGCTGGAATGGACAGTTTGAGTCGTCGCATTGCTGGAATGGACAGTTTGAGTAGTAGCATTGCTGGTATGGACAGTTTGAGTAGTAGCATTGCTGGTATGGACAGTTTGAGTAGTAGCATTGCTGGTATGGACAGTTTGAGAAGTAGCATTGTACTGTTAACTTGCTCCGTGGATTTGTTTGTGTTTACGGTACGTACCTCCTCATTTCGTGATAATCCTGTTTGAAAATATTTGATCGATGGCTGGTACTGCTAGTTCAACGTCTTCAATGGCTTCGTCAAGTTCAAGTCCATCATCATCATCATCATCATCAAATCATCAATAGAATTCTAAAAAAGTTTTTGCTGACAGCGATGTGAGAGATGAACTGGAGGCAACTGTTTTAAGTGCCCTTAACTTGCAAAATAAAAAAAAACATCCAGTAAGTGGAAAAGGGAAACAGAAGGCAACTAAGGGTAATGACGCAATTGAAAACGTTGACGTCATTGCTCTCCGTGTCACGGAAGTTCTTTTGCCTGTTCTCTCTGTGTCAGATAGAAAAAGTATTCCAGAAATGTTTACAAACATGTGTGGCAACTGTAGTGGCTGCTGTTCAGGGAGGAAAAGGAACAAGCTCAGGCAAAAGCAGATCGTACGAACCTACTGCTGAAATACGATCTGGACAGACTTGAGCAGTACCAGAGGAGGGAAACTATTAAGATCACCGGCCTGGAAGAAGAAAAAGGAGAGACACTGAAAAAGAGGTGATGAAGCTTTTTTGATCTGCTGGAATGTGGGGTGAAGGCGGAGGACATATCAGTTGTTCACCGGAATGGGAAGCCAGGTGATGCGGGTTCTAACAAGAAACCACGTCCGGTGTTGGTAAAGTTCACTTCAAGGAAATCAAAAGCTGCGGTGATGAAAAAGCGGCAGCTCCTTAAGGATTCTGAGAAGTACAGAAGAGTCTTCATAAATGATGATCTCACTCCTCTTCGAGCACGACTTCTTCACTTGGCCAAGAACCACGACAGCGTCCAGCGTGTGTCCACCTCTCACGACGGAAAGGTCATCTGTCACTTGAAGAAGAAGGCTGGCCAGACTGCGGGTGACGTAATCTACCTCGACAGCCCAGACGACCGACCTCTTCCGGATTGATTGGACCAGATTAACTACCGTCAGCTGGGGTTGTCGAACTACGTGTCCTCGACATAGGATGAACCTGGAGGACCTCGGGCTCACCAACATTCCACTATTCATTGTTCATTACCTTATTCTGTTGAAAAAAAACAGCATGTTCTATTTTTCATTCTGACAGTTCAGATGTTTCGTCCGCGCCAGTTCCTGATCGTTTACAGTCAGACGTGCACGTGATTTCTTCCGTATCTGCACCTTTTAATCTGTCTTTTTTTATCATTGAATGTCTGTGGTTTAAGAAGTCGGATACAGGATCAAGACTTCGTTAGTTACATAACGCAATTTGATGTTGTGACGTTCACTGAAACCAAAACAGACGTTCAAGACACAGAGTTTATATCGGCTATATTTTCTGATTTGGGTTATTCCGTCGCTTTACTAAGTAGAAAATACCTTTCACATCAACGATCTGGTGGTATAGCAGTAGCTTATAGATCCAATTATTCAAAAGATATCCAGTTTTTTAGAAACAAAATGTGAAAGAGACTGTGTCATGTGGATTAAAATTAAAAAAAAATCTACAGGTTATGATAAAGATGTTCTGGTTGGAGCCGTATATATTCCTCCCGAAGGTAGTGTATATGGTGGTGTTGATTGCTTTGATGATCTCCAGACTAGTCTTATGCGGCATAATTCTGAAGATTATTATGTGCTATTGATGGGTGATTTCAATGCATATACAAAAAAAAAACCTGATTTTCTTGATTTAGACCGACACGATGACGATGAAGATAATATGTTTTTTTTTTTTATGAATTACCCTTCTGCATGGAACATTATGACATTCCTTATGAAAGACATTCCCAAGATTTTCGGACCCAACAACTATGGTTATAGATTACTGGATTTATGCAAATCTCATAAGCTGCTAATATTCAATGGCAGAGTTGGCAGAGATGCAGAATTAGGAAAATATACAAGTAGTGGATGCACTGTTATTGATTATCATAGGTTCACCTCATTTGTATCCTCATGTCACAGATTTTGATGTTGATCCTTTTGATGCCATGTTATCAGATGTTCACACTGTCCTCTAGTTATGTGTTTAAAAAAGGTATTCAAGTCAGGCATGATGACTCACAGAAAAAACTAAGATGCAGTCTTCAACAATCAGTTGAATATTCAAATGTTAAGCCTGATGCTGGTCAAATCAAAATTAAAAAAATGGGATGCTACTAAAGCAGAGTATTTCCGAGAAAGTTTGTGTGTTAAAGATGTTGAAGATTTAAACAATTTACTTGACAATGATAATGAATCAGTAGCCAATATAAATGAGTTGTTAACACACATTTCTTATGAAAGCCGCCAAGGATACCCTTGGTGAAGTTCAGAAAGGAAATAGACAGACAGTCGTCAAAACATAATCAAAATAAACCTTGGTTTAATATTGTGTGCAAGAATAGGAGGGCCGCTTATTTTAGAGCTAAAAATAAAATTAAACAGAATGACTCCATTGGTAATCGTGTAATTTGTTGATTAAAAGTAAAGAAAGATTATAAGAAGGTATTAAGAAAATCAGAAAGAATTCACAACAAAGAATGGCACAAAGAGATTAGGTGTTTAAGGACAAAGCGACCAAAAGAGTACTGGGCAAAAAAAAAAAAAAACCAAATGTGTCGTGTCCCTATTGGTTTGAATGAACTTTATGACCACTTTAAAAAATATGAATCTTCACGTTGATGATGATGGGGTGGAAGATGATGTTGAATGTGATATAAATTTTGATCTCGAGTTTTTGAATAGACCAATCGAGGATGTAGATGTAGAATCAGCAGTGCAGAAATTGAAAAAAATGGAAAGCTCCAGGTGATGACAGGATTATAAACGAATATATTAAGAACAGCGTGCCCTTAATGACAACAATTTATCGTAAACTTTTCAATAAAGTTCTTAGCTCAGGTGTGATTCCTGAAGAATGGGTAGTGGGACTTGTTCTACCAATCTACAAAGGGAGAGGCAATAAAGACGACTGTGACAATTATCGTGGAATAACACTGCTTAGCTGCGTAGGTAAATTGTTTTTACAACGATTTTGAATAATCGATTAACTGATTTTCTTGAAAGTAATAAGCTGCTTTCTGAAAGTCAGGCTGGTTTTCGTCGTGGTCATTCCACATTGGATCATTTATTTGTTTTGAAAAGCCTTGTAGATATTTGCGCTGCTAAAAAAAAAAAATTGTTTTGTGCTTTTTTGACTTTAGGAAGGCTTTTGATTCTGTGTGGAGATTAGGACTATGGCAAAAACTTGTAAAGCAAGGAGTGAATGGTAATTCTCCAGGTGATTATAAACATGTATCATCAAATCAAATCGTGTGTTTTTCATAAGCGGTAACAAATCTGATTATTTTAGTAGTTATAGAGGTGTGCGGCAAGGAGAAAAAATTGTCTCCGGTTCTTTTTTTTTTTTTTTTTGAATGACCTGACCTCGAACAATATTTTTCTGATCACAATTGTACTTCGTTAAATATTATTTAGATCTTCCTGATGCAGACTTAAGCAGTTATCTTTGTTTATTTTTGCTTTTGTATGCTGATGACACTGTTTTGCTTGCTACCTCATGTAATGCTTTGCAAAAAGCTCTTACTGCGTTTAAAGAGTATTGTACTGGATGGAAACTAACTGTTAATGTACAGAAAACTAAAGTTGTGATATTCAATGGACGTAAGAATAATAAACACGTTTTTAAATTTGGTAACAAAGTCATTGAAATAGTAGATAGTTTCAAATATTTGGGAATCTGTTTTAGTAGATCTGGTAAATTTCATAAATGTAAAAAAACATAGGCATGATCAAGCACAAAGTGCAATGTTTTCATTACTCCAAGTCGCTCGAAATCAAAAAAATTACCCGTGAATATTGTTTTAGATCTATTTGAAAAGATGGTTTTACCTGTGCTATTATATGGCTGTGAAATATGGGGTTATGAAGATATCAAAATCATAGAAAGCTTGCAGCTTAAGTTCTTAAAGCATTTACTCCACTTAATCGCAGTACCATGACAGAGTTATTATATGGGGAACTTGGGATTTATCCGTTGTCTGTGCAAATTAAAACCCGAATGATCCGATTCTGGATCTCACTAGCAACTCAAACGGATAAATATTCGAGTAAAATATATTGTGTTTTATATGACTTGTATAAAAGTGGTATTTATATGTCTGGGTGGATAAAGTATACAAAAGCATTTTTGTAGAAACAGGCTATGATTGTATTTGGGAAACACAGCAGTTTTCTAACGAAAGATCGTTATGTAGAAACATTTCTTTATCTTTGAAAGATAACTATGTACGTTCGTGGAATAGGGTATTATATTCAAGTAATAAATGCCTATTCTATAGAATTATAAAACAGATTTCAAAAACGTGAAAAAACGTACATTGAACAATTACCTGATCTATATATATATTCCCTTAATTATAAATTCCGATGTAGTAATCACAAACTCATGATTGAAGTAGGAAGAAGAAGACTGGTCTTTCCGCGAGGAACGCTTTTGTAAAGATTGTAAACAAGATGTGGACGAATTTCATTTCATTATGGAATGCCCAAAGTATGAAGAGTTACGAGTACGTTTTATTCCCAGAAAGTATACGAGTGTGAAATCTGTTTTACAACCTGTGCAGACTATTCTCGGCTGGCAAGAATGTTCTTTTAAAGCTGAGTAAATATTTAAAATTCAGCAAAATGTGTAAGTTTAAGTTTATGATGACCAGCCTGCTCTGTGTTTTAGTGATTATGCCATTACGCCTTTAATACACATAAAACGCTTCTCAGAACTGAAATCAGAAGAAATGACAAATGCTATGATTTGCTTTTCAGCTTCAGCCTGAAATGATTGGGTTGAAGAACTGGGTCTGGGAAGTGTCAAGCCAGCCAGGATGGCACAGAGCGGCACAGCCAAGCACCGTAAGTGTGGTTTTACCTGTCAAGTAGTGTACGCATGCACTTTTCAGCCAAGCACCGTAAGTGTGGTTTACCTGTCAAGTTGTGTACACATGCACTTTTCAGCCAAGCACCGTAAGTGTGGTTTACCTGTCAAGTAGTGTACGCATGCACTTTTCAGCCAAGCACCGTAAGTGTGGTTTACCTGTCAAGTAGTGTACGCATGCACTTTTCAGCCAAGCACCGTATAAGTGTGGTTTACCTGTCGAGTTGTGTACACATGCACTTTTCAGCCAAGCACCGTAAGTGTGGTTTACCTGTTGAGTTGTGTACACATGCACTTTTCAGCCAAGCACCGTATAAGTGTGGTTTACCTGTCGAGTTGTGTGTACACATGCACTTTTAAGCCAAGCACCGTATAAGTGTGGTTTACCTGTTGAGTTGTGTACACATGCACTTTTCAGCCAAGCACCTTAAGTGTGGTTTACTTGTCGAGTTGTGTACACATGCACTTTTAAGCCAAGCACCGTATAAGTGTGGTTTACCTGTTGAGTTGTGTACACATGCACTTTTCAGCCAAGCACCGTATAAGTGTGGTTTTACCTGTCGAGTTGGTTTACCTACACATGCACTTTTTAAGCCAAGCACCGTATAAGTGTGGTTTACCTGTTGAGTTGTGTACACATGCACTTTTCAGCCAAGCACCTTAAGTGTGGTTTACTTGTCGAGTTGTGTACACATGCACTTTTAAGCCAAGCACCGTATAAGTGTGGTTTACCTGTTGAGTTGTGTACACATGCACTTTTCAGCCAAGCACCGTAAATGTGGTTTACCTGTTGAGTTGTGTACACATGCACTTTTCAGCCAAGCACCGTAAGTGTGGTTTACCTGTTGAGTTGTGTACACATGCACTTTTCAGCCAAGCACGGTATAAGTGTGGTTTACCTGTTGAGTTGTGTACACATGCACTTTTCAGCCAAGCATGGTATAAGTGTGGTTTACCTGTCGAGTTGTGTACACATGCACTTTTTTCAGCCAAGCACGGTATAAGTGTGGTTTACCTGTCGAGTTGTGTACACATGCACTTTTCAGCCAAGCACCATATAAGTGTGGTTTACCTGTCGAGTTACCTGTCGAGTTGTGTACACATGCACTTTTCAGCCAAGCACTGTATAAGTGTGGTTTACCTGTCAAGTTGTGTACACACGCACTCATCCTGTCTCTCCACCAGGCCTTTGTTCTGTAAATTTGCAGGTGTGTTTCTTTGTTTACTTGCTGTTGTTTTTTTTTGGCTATAGAGACCTTGTCTCTTTATCATTGAGACCTATCGTATGACATATAAATATGATAATCTCAATGTTATTTAGTCATGAAGTGTTTATGAAATGAAAAGGTGTTCAGATGTGTTCTCTGTGGTTAATCATTAAAAAAAGTCTAATAATGTAACTCCAGCCGCAGCAGACCTATGTAAATCAGTTGCTATGGGTTATGAAAACAGGTCAAGGTGAAAACTCACACCAAAAAAATAAATGTCATGGAAAAGATTTTGTGTTTTAGATCCAGTGGTGTGATTTGAATTCCAGTTTGGTAGCAGCACAGTTTATGACACTGACATTGTCTGAAGTACCAGGTCCAGTTCTATTTTTTTTAAGTCAAAATGTGAAAGTGTGAGGTCTGACTCAAATTTTAATGATTATCAAACTCGTCATCTTCAGTGTGCAGAAAACTTGAAATACTGGAGAGTGTCACACTTTTTAGGATTTATTAAGCTTGTGACATTTTAGGGACCCCAGATTGTGGTGGTACTGGTTTGCAAAAGCAGCAGCTTCAGAAAGACTGAATTGCCCAATGTTGGTCCTGTCGTTTGTAAATGTGTCTTTTATTAAGTTTTAAAGTTGTTTTTAACATTTTTTTTTTTATTGATGTGGTGATGGCTACTTTCAAGGCACACTGGCTGTCTTACTAGATGGCGATTGGTTGAATCCTTTGCAGAAGAAGCTGGGAAAGAAGGAAAAAGAGGAGCGTCACAGAGAACAAGTGCGGCAGTCTGTCAAAGAGAGGAAAGGGAAGCAGACAGAGACAGCCACAAAGACCAGTGCCGATCCCTTGGACAGATTTAGAAAATCATGAATATTGGAAGTTGGTCGAGGCAGTTGCACAGCAAGACACACACACCCTTCCCTCTCCCCCAAATCTCTCTCCCTCTCTCACACACACCCACACACATATGGTTGCTTGCAGGCATTGATATTGCAGAAAGGAGCATTTGGAGGGAGCTAGGTAGGGGGAGGGGAGGGAAGGGGGAGGGACGTCTTTCTGAGAAATGATCTTGGCATGAGCTGCTGTCTTTGAATGAGGTGGAGATCTTTGGATTTCATGTGAATGGTTTGTCTGTATGTGCCGGAGCATATGGAACTCATTATGTGCAGTCTGTGTGCATGTGTATGCATGCCAGCATGCGTGTGAGAAGGAAAGTGACTAGGAGTATCGCAAATTATTATGTATATATGTAAAAAAGGTGCATGAAGGCGAATAAATACTTGACAGGTTGTGTGCTTATTGATGTGGAATAGAAGCATGAAAAGTATACAAAGTCACAGGCTTTGTGTGTGTGTGTGTGCATGTAAAAGATGTGTGTGTGTGTGTGAGAGCATGTATATGTACATGGGTGACACCTTTCCCGGCTGGGAGCCGGAATTCCGGCTATCGAGATTGCCTGAGATCGGAAATCCGGCTGTGGGAAATTCTGTCAAAAAAAAAAAAAACAAAAAAAAAAAAACTGGCGTTCGTTTCTTACTTCGTCCGAGATCCGATCCAAGTTTTTCAACGAGCGTAATGCCGCCATTTTGCTCTTCTGCTTCACGCGTGGGTTAGGCCGACATCTAGCTGAGTGAGAATCGAACAGACTACAGCTCTTCGTGGAAATCAACCAAGATGCCATACTTGACAGAATCGGACGATTCTTCGAAACTTCCGGCTGTTGAGGAGGGAGTTAAAAACAAGTGGCGGTGGGAATGGCTGCAAGAAACGGACGCCGAAGGCAAGATCGCCCACGGCATTTGGTGTCGAAAAAACTTACTTTGCCCAGCGCGTGGTTTTGCATCATTTACTCCTAAACCATCAAATACTAGGGAACCAGCGGCAAAAGAAATTACGACAACATGCGAATGACGCCAATCACAAGAAAAACCCAGAAGGTAAGGAGAAAAGTAAAACTAAGGGAGAAAAAAAAGGTATGTGGAGAGGTGTGAATGCAGCGAGGGGCTCAGGCGCCTAGTGCGAATTGATTCCGAACTCAGCGATTGCTGTAGTGTGAACGGCCTCGGTGTGATCAAGATCATGAACTGATGAAGGCCCTGTTGCTTTTTTTTTTTTTTTTTTTTTGAGTGCAAACAAGACTTTTATCATCCAGATACCCAATTTTTTTTCCTGGATATCTACACTGAGTTTTTTATGACATTCTCTCTCTCTCTCTCCCCCCCCCCCCCACCCACCCTCCCTCTGAGTCACAGTGAGTGACCCCCCCCCCCCCCCCTCACTCTCTTTCCTTCATTATCAACCTACTTAGCGTGCGCGGGCACACACACACACACACACACACACACACACACACAGAAGCACACGTACAAATGCACATTGTATATGCCAAACACACACTTTTGTCCCTTTTCCTTCCAAAACATTGACACTCCCAAGTCTAATAACACATTTTGTGAAAAAAACCTTAAACTTAAGAACACACACTTTTTTTTTTATTGAACAATTTTTTGTTTTTTACAAGACATACACAACTTCACACCGAGACATGTGCATTTCTGTCATAAGTTATAAATGGGGGAAGAAAAGAAGAAGAAAAAAAAAAAAAAAAAAAAAAAAAACACACCAAAAACAAAAAACAAACACCACCATCCTTCCCCCTCCCCCATACATATCTCTGTATCCTCATGTACACATGATGAATGACAGCACTCTTGAACATTACACACTTTCCCCTCCCTTCCCCCATTTCTGTGTGGGGTATAATTTCTGCCATATTTGCAAGAATAAATGAAACGAGGATGAGAGAAAATCAAACTAAGTAAATAAAGATACAGTTTGTACTTTACATCATTGACAACATACATCATACTGCACGCACGGTACAGTAATAGGCAACATGTGCCTACACTTTAGTGTTTGAGAGCAAAACAACAAAAAAAAAAAAAAACAGGCTCGAAAGCCATGGGTAACAAGCAGTTACCCTATACAATAGATAATACATGTGCATACAAGATTTAAGAACAACTGGTGTCACTTGTGTAATAAAATAGATATTTCTGGAATGGGAGAAAGAAGGCAGTCAAGGAATTACTGTAAAATATGGGTACCAAGTTTCTTCAAACTGTCTTGCGTTATAATTTATAACAGCTAAATATTTTTCAATGTTGTATCTATTTTTCAAAATTGCAACAAAAGCCAACAAAGTAGGATGGACATCTCGAAGTTTACATGTATAAATGTAGAATTTAGCTAACAGAAGAATGAGGTCCATTACTTTATCTGTTTTCATATCTACTTTGACCCCAAATAGAACAAATTCCTTGTTTATGTTTATATTATGACAATGTTGGCATTTGTCTTTGAACATATTTTCAAAATCATTCCAAAATTTTTTACAACAATACAGTCATGCATCATGTGAAGAATGGTTTGTTCTTCTTGAACAAAAGTTGCAAATAGGAGAATCAGAGATTTTACACATAAATAAGTATCTTTGAGTTGGGAGCAGCCTATGTAGAAGTCTAGTCTGAAACCATCTCAGTTGGACATCTGTTGTGGTTTTAAAGCAGTGAGAAAAGATCAATTTCCAGTTTAGATTCTCAAAAAGATTATTCCATTTAGTGACACAAGTAGGTATAGCATTGTTATCGTTTCAAAATATTTTGTACACATTTATTGCCTTTTCTGATATAAAACCATGCTTTCTGATCAAACAATTTATATCTGCTGGTAAAGACAACATTTAATTTCCTACCATAAGAACGAACAGCACTGAGAATACCTTCATACAAAAGAAAATTAGTTCTAATTCCTGGAAAACTTGTCAGAAACTCTCTGTGTGACATGAAATTGCCATCCTCATTCATTAATTGCTTTACAAAAAAGATGTTGTAGTTATACCATTCTTGCACAAATATCACTTTTTTATTTCTTATAATATTCACATTGTAATGGATACATTCTGACATAAAATCATGAACAGAGGAAGGTTTACATTTCAAATACAATTTTTATAATGTCTTAAAACATCCTTCCAAAATGGATTCTGAACATTCTGCATAACAATATTTACATATTCTGCTCCCAAATATCGCAGACTTTTATCATCCAGATACCCAATTTTTTTTTCCTGGATATCTACACTGAGTTTTATGACATTCTCCTCTCTCTCTCTCTCTCTCTCTCTCCCCCCCCCCCCCCGCCCACCCTCCCTCTGAGTCACAGTGACCCCCCCCCCCCCCCCCCCACTCTCTTTCCTTCATTACCAACCTACTTAGCGTGCGCGGGGCACACACACACACACACACACACACACACACACAGAAGCACGTACAAATGCACATTGTATATGAACCAAACACACACTTTTGTCCCTTTTCCTTCCAAAACATTGACACTCCCAAGTCTAATAACACATTTTGTGAAAAGACCTTAAACTTAAGAACACACACACACACAACAACAACAACAGCACACAACAACAACAACAACAATACATTAATGTATGGTGAGTGAGGATGCTATGCAATGGTGAGATTTCCAGAACTATCAGTGGCCAGTGAATGGTGCTTCTGTCTTCACTGGAATCTAGGACCTGCTGTCATATAGACTCGTCACCTTCATAGTCAAGAACTGCTGCCCTAATATTGTGGCTTGAGAGAGTTAGTCTATTTACCTTTGTGGAAATCATAGAACTGATTTCATATTCATAGATATATTGTGCCTAATTGTGGCTTGTGAGTTGGAGACTCCAGAACTATTGCCATGTTGTGGCTTGTGAGTTGGACTCTTTACCTTCATGGGAATCACAGAACTGCTTCCACATTGTGGCTTGTGAGATAGGCTTTCTGCCTTGGTGAAATTCACAGAGCTGCAAACCTATACTGTTGCTTGAAATGCCTTTTTGTAAGGTTAGTTTTAATCCCTTAACTCCCATGTTTGCTGTAGCCTGTGTGTGATGATGCTATACTTTGATGACAATACTGAAAGTCCTAGTGTATTTTGGCTTGCAAGTAATGAAGCTATGATATGTACCACTGTATGTGTGTATATTCTTTGGTTTAAGTGTTCAGAAATAGTACTTGGACTTGAAAAATACTATTTTCATAGTCATAGTCTGTGATACTATGCCAACATAAAAATTATTACTACTTGCATCAAAATGCTCCCAGGAGAAGCAGACTTTTGCTTCTTTTATGCCTTAAAAGCTTCGGCTTCTGGGGGGCTTTGCCCCCCCCCCCCCCACACCCCCCCGCGGGGCGTTGCCCCTGCACCCCACCGGGGCCTAGGCGGCCCCTGGACCCCTGCCTTTCAGGTTTTTGAAAATTTCAAGGTGTCACCCCCATGTAGGTATGTGTGTGTGTTTGTGATGGGGGGGGGGGGGGGGGGGGGGGATATTGAAAGGGTTTCTGGGTTTTGTTGAGGTTTGGTTCAGGTATGTTTTATTTTGCTTACACAGTTGTGTTATGATTGAATCTGCATTGTTTCTTCAATATACTTTTGTTCTAATGCGGTGTTGGGGTGTTTTTAGTAAAATCAGGATGTTGAAAAACAAAATAGCGCGAGTCATGTGCTTGGACAAAACATCCTCCATTGTAGATGACCGATGTATGATATTCAAAATAGCCATGGATATATGTGTACAGAAATTGTACTATCATTCATAATTTGTACTATTATTTGTTATATGTGTACAGAAATTGTACTGTCATTCATCTTTCATACGATCATTCATGACATTCAGCCACATCTGAAAATTGATCAGGACATGTACTTGAACTAGTTTGTACAACTGATCTCCGAGTTCAGATCTGGTGCTACTCAAACCCAATAGAGATAATACAGAGAAAATGCTTTGGTTTGTACAATGTGCAAATAGGACGAGGAAAACCAGATGCATTGTGTATTTTGCTGTCCGGCTCTTGAAGACCTGGGAATTTATCCTGCAGAAGCATTACTGGCAACCAATGAGCCATGCATGTTCAGGGAGTGTTTCCTACTGCACAGTGCTAAAATGATACAAAGATGAAAAGGATCTTGAATTCTCATTGCATAACCATTTCAGACTGGAGAAATACTGTCTCTGAAAACCGATGTTTTATATACGAGTGTGCATGCTCCCCTTCAAAAACGGGCCAGTGGTTCTACTGAATAAATGGCTGTATCTGAAGCTTGAACATACAGAAGCACACACTAATAACTGAAAAAAACAAACAACTTTAATTGTTAGACACTCTGGATATGAATACATTCATCAATTCATTACAAGAAAAAAATGAAACAAAACAAAAAGAATAGACAACCCCTCTTGTGGATTTGAGCAGGCATGCGCAAGCATGCAAGACGAGTAGTATACATGAACAAAAAAGAAAAAAAAAAAAAAAAATCACACTTTGTCAGAGACACCAGCTGTCATATTTTTTTTCTTTAAACCAGTCTACAGTCAGAGAGTTCAGTTAGGACTGTGCATAAACACGGCACATCTTTTTCTTTAAACAAGTCTCCAGTCAGATTGTTGTTGAGGATTTTCACATTATCATGTGGACACAAGCTGAAAGAAAATTCTGTTTCCTTAGATTCACAGTCCAATGACTTTACAGCATTAAAAGCAACAAATGAAAACTAGAGTTCATAATTACTAACTGGTTTACATATCATAATGATTTCAAATGAAAAGAGCACTCTGTAATCATTACCATATTCTTGCAAGACTTTTTCCTAAGCGAACAGTAAGTATAACCTGAAGCTTATAATTTGCTTCAGTTAAAGTGCTATGTTTTCAATGCCGATTTTGCAATCAATGAAGCTAAAACTGCAGTCACAATGACCAGTCTGCTGTTTTGAACAGATAGGCTGGCGAGAAGCAAACTGTCATAATAACACTTCATTGGACCCCACTATGATTTTCATGCCAGACAGTTAACCTGATCCAACATTACTTAAATTGTTAACCCAATCCAACATTACTTAAACTGTTAACCCAATCCAGCATTATGACCAAACAGAATCATCGATATGACCAATCCTTCATTTCAGACAAAACTGTTCATTTGACTCAACATTATTTTCATGCTCATTTGATTTTAGATATTTTTTTTCTCCTGAAAAAAATGTCCAACTATCCCCCCATCTTTTTCATGCAAAACTTGTACAGACCCACCATCATCTTCATACACAACTGTTCATCTGACCAAGTACCATATCCAGACATGTATACATAACTGTTCATCTGACAGTTCACTATGTTCAGACATGTATACATAACTGTTCATCTGACAGTTCACCATGTCCATGTATACATAACTGTTCATCTGACAGTTCACCATGTACAGACATATATACATAACTGTTCATCTGACAGTTCACCATGTCCATGCATACATAACTGTTCATCTGACAGTTCACCATGTTCATGTATACATAACTGTTCATCTAACAGTTCACCATGTACAGACATGTGTACATTACTGTTCATGTGACAGTTCATGACTCGGCTTCATTTTCACACCAAAATTTTTATTTGACCCTGTGCTATTTTCATACAAAATTTACAACCTGCCCAAACTAAAAAACTTGTCTGAATGGAAAAAAAGATTATTTTTCCACAAGAAAAAACGTCTATGTAATCTCAAGGAACTTTTGCACATGGCTCGTCTTTTTTTCAAACATGTTAAAAATCATCCAAAGGAACATATTCATACAATTCCATAAACAATGTTTGCTAAAAATATTACATTCATAGACTGAGATCTCACAACCCTTCTCATAGTGTCTACATTTACCATGTAAAACTCTCAGCAGAGGGGAGAATATTTCTAGGTTCCAACTCACAACAGTCTAAGCTACTGCTCTTGATCTTGTTCAACCCCCTCTCTCCTCTCCGAAATGTAATGTTTTCTTTAATTCTGTGACTGCAGGACATCATGGCTTATGACACCTGTAGTCCGTGCCATACCGCAGGACATCACAGCTTATGACACCTACAGTCCCGTGCCATATACTGCAGGATATCATGGCTTATGACACCTGCAGTCCGTGCCATACTGCAGGACATCATGGCTTATGACACCTGCAGTCTATGCCATACTGCAGGACATCATGGCTTATGACACCTGCAGTCCATGCCATTCATGTGATGTTGATGATGACACATCTTTCTATGACCGTGTGCTAACACTTGCCATCATGTACGACCTGATTTAAACTTAAACCTTAATCATATTTACGTTTCACATGCAAACACAACGCATGAAATCTGAGGTCTCTGTCTTCACTTCCAAATATACAGAGTCCAAACTAAAGGTTCAACATTCTCTTCTACCATATTCATTCAAACAGAACAGAAAGCAAACATTTACTATCACCAAAAAGCAATTTATGCATCAAATTTTCATGGAAAAGAAATTGTGCCAAGAATATCCATGAAACATCTTTATTTTTTGTCATAAACATTCATATACAAAACTTGTGCACACAAATGAATCTGGCAAGACAAGGAGAAAAAATCGAACATACCAACTAGAAAATAATATCATATTCATTTATGGAGATTGCTTTGTGATCAACGACCTGTATTTGTGCTCACAACATCTGAAAATCTGAGGAAAAAAGCAACTGAGGATAATATGACACGCTTGTCTCCGGAGATTGCTCTTCTGTTATGATCTGTACCAAACTGAATGTCACTGAAACCCATATGGTGAAGATGAACGACAAAAGAAGATCCTGTCCTCGGAATATTCTTATGGCACCAAAAAAAAAAAAGAAAAGAAAAAGTTGAAACATCAGCTGAAAATCAGTGGACAGAGCAGAAAATTCCTGGTTCAACAATTTCCATTCCATCATGCCCCCACGTCCTTGATGTTTAGTTCACAAATCAAGTGATTGAGATGGGATATCACATGTTATTGATTCACTGCTATTTGAACATTGTGCATACCTCAAACAACCATTCTGAACATGGATATGAAAAGAAAAGAAAAAAAAACCTGAGAAACAAACACAGAGAAGACAGAGATGGGGAGAATGCCAGAGTGGGTGCAGAGGAGGTTAGGAGAAGAAGGCGCACAATTCATTAGAACTATTTTGATCTGCTAAACATTTTTGGAAGAACCCCCCCCCTCCCCATTCTCCCCCCCCCCCCCCCCCCCCCCCCAAAAAAAAAAAAAAAAAAAAATCTCTCTCTATATTATGTACACACATACACAACAAAAACTGATTATTGGCATATTTGCAAACTGTACAACATCACAAGAACTGCAAGTACTGCTATCATCAAAAAATGAAAAATCACCATCAAATCTATTTTGAAGTCCAGTGTAAATAATTCATACGAAGAAAAAAAATTATTACAAGAATATGCAAAGAAAAGATTCTTCTAAGGTTGGATTCACATCAGTAAAAACATGGATTTTCATGTTTCTTTATGTGCATGTCTACTTATTTGTATTTTGACTTTAAAAGACTAAATCAGACTTTGCTGAAAAAAAAAATGTATGTAAGTTTTAAATTTGCATTTGGCAAAAAAAATGGGCTTATTCAAATGCTACACTTTATATAGCTCATCTTCAATTTTGTCATAAAAACAAAACATCCCTGATCCCAACATTAAAAAAAAAAAGTCTATTCAACAAAATTATAACCGCATCAATAACAAAAAAGTAACCAGTCTACAAACGTATGACCTGCGTGATAGTTGCCATTAGCAACTATGTGTGACAGTATAAAACAAACTCTAGCAGAGTACACAGCAGCAGGTTCACAGCTACTCCTGTCTGGGCAACAAAGAAACCCAATTCAGCCATTAAGCAAGTGCACACAGCTGGCGATTGCGAAGGGAAGCATACCTGACGGCGGTGGCCACGGAATACATGGGGTGTCCCCGCTCACACAAATTGACCAGCATGTACAGCT
>JADBJO010008169.1:0-17500 GCA_016801955.1 Conus betulinus | reverse complement strand
TCTCCATACTCCCGGACTTGGCTCGTGTTGGTCTCCTCCCTGGTGATCAGGAACTGCTTCTGTAGAGTCTCTGTCTGCAGGTTCTCCTGCACATTCAGACATCCATAGACTGGCATTGCAGCAAAAGACCCACATGGACACACACACACACACACAGATCACTCACATGCCTGCTGTATGTCTGCAGGTTGTCCTGCACATTCAGACATCCATAGACTGGCATTGCAGCAAAACACTCACATGGACACACACACACACAGATCACTCACATGCCTGCTGTATGTCTGCAGGTTCTCCTCACATTCAGACATCCATAGACTGGCATTGCAGCAGCAAACACCCACACACCACACCCATAATTTGCACAGCTGTTCTATGTGTTTCTGAAGAGACTGCGCTAAATATTCAAAATGTCCAATAAGAAATAATCCTTTCAGTGTCAACATGTCCTGATGTTTGATAATCCTTTCAGTGTCAACGTGTCCTGATGTTTGATGATCCTTTCAATGTCAACGTGTCCTGATGTTTGATAATCCTTTCAGTGTCAACGTGTCCGATGTTTGCAAGAATGTGCATGTCTTGTTCTGCACCCACTTGTACGTGTCTCTGTTCTCAGTGTGCACATCCTACATGCGTGTGTGTGTGTGTGTGTATGTGTGTGTGTGTGTGTGTGTGTGTGTGTGTGTGTGTGTGTGTGTGTGTGTGTGAGAGAGAGAGAGAGAGAGAGAGAGAGAGAGAGAGAGAGAGAGTGTGTGTGTGTGTGTGTGTGTGTGTGTGTGTGTGTGTGTGTGTGTGTGTGGTGGTGCGTGCGTGTGTGTGTGCATGCGTGTGTACATGCACCAGTATGTCTGAGTTCCTAAATATACACGTATCTGCATATGTACGCCATTGTATTGGCAAGCTTGACTGCTTTGTGTTGAATCAGGGTTCATTGTCTGTTCATTATCCAGCCGTCTGGCAGTGAACTTTGTGTTGAATCAGGGTTCATTGTCTGTTCATTATCCAGCCGTCTGGCAGTGAACTTTGTGTTGAATCAGGGTTCATTGTCTGTTCATTATCCAGCCGTCTGGCAGTGAACTTTGTGTTGAATCAGGGTTCATTGTCTGTTCATTATCCAGCCGTCTGGCAGTGAACTTTGTGTTGAATCAGGGTTCATTGTCTGTTCATTATTATCCAGCCGTCTGGCAGTGAACTTTGTGTTGAATCAGGGTTCATTGTCTGTTCATTATCCAGCCGTCTGGCAGTGAACTTTGTGTTGAATCAGGGTTCATTGTCTGTTCATTATCCAGCCGTCTGGCAGTGAACTTTGTGTTGAATCAGGGTTCATTGTCTGTTCATTATCCAGCCGTCTGGCAGTGAACTTTGTGTTGAATCAGGGTTCATTGTCTGTTCATTATCCAGCCGTCTGGCAGTGAACTTTGTGTTGAATCAGGGTTCATTGTCTGTTCATTATCCAGCCGTCTGGCAGTGAACTTTGTGTTGAATCAGGGTTCATTGTCTGTTCATTATCCAGCCGTCTGGCAGTGAACTTTGTGTTGAATCAGGGTTCATTGTCTGTTCATTATCCAGCCGTCTGGCAGTGAACTTGTGTTGAATCAGGGTTCATTGTCTGTTCATTATCCAGCCGTCTGGCAGTGAACTTTGTGTTGAATCAGGGTTCATTGTCTGTTCATTATCCAGCCGTCTGGCAGTGAACTTTGTGTTGAATCAGGGTTCATTGTCTGTTCATTATCCAGCCCGTCTGGCAGTGAACTTTGTGTTGAATCAGGGTTCATTGTCTGTTCATTATCCAGCCGTCTGGCAGTGAACTTTGTGTTGAATCAGGGTTCATTGTCTGTTCATTATCCAGCCGTCTGGCAGTGAACTTTGTGTTGAATCAGGGTTCATTGTCTGTTCATTATCCAGCCGTCTGGCAGTGAACTTTGTGTTGAATCAGGGTTCATTGTCTGTTCATTATCCAGCCGTCTGGCAGTGAACTTTGTGTTGAATCAGGGTTCATTGTCTGTTCATTATCCAGCCGTCGTCTGGCAGTGAACTTTGTGTTGAATCAGGGTTCATTGTCTGTTCATTATCCCAGTCGTCTGGCAGTGAACTTTGTGTTTGAATCAGGGTTCATTGTCTGTTCATTATCCAGCCGTCTGGCAGTGAACTTTGTGTTGAATCAGGGTTCATTGTCTGTTCATTATCCAGCCGTCTGGCAGTGAACTTTGTGTTGAAATCAGGTTCATTGTCTGTTCATTATCCAGCCGTCTGGCAGTGAACTTTGTGTTGAATCAGGGTTCATTGTCTGTTCATTATCCAGCCGTCTGGCAGTGAACTTTGTGTTGAATCAGGGTTCATTGTCTGTTCATTATCCAGCCGTCTGGCAGTGAACTTTGTGTTGAATCAGGGTTCATTGTCTGTTCATTATCCAGCCGTCTGGCAGTGAACTTTGTGTTGAATCAGGGTTCATTGTCTGTTCATTATCCAGCCGTCTGGCAGTGAACTTTGTGTTGAATCAGGGTTCATTGTCTGTTCATTATCCAGCCGTCTGGCAGTGAACTTTGTGTTGAATCAGGGTTCATTGTCTGTTCATTATCCAGCCGTCTGGCAGTGAACTTTGTGTTGAATCAGGGTTCATTGTCTGTTCATTATCCAGCCGTCTGGCAGTGAACAAGGCCTCACCTTGTCTGAGTCTTGCATCCAGTTGACACTGTACACGTCTCCCAGGTAGGTCTCCCGCTCGTCATCATAGTAACAGGCGTAGGACGACTGCGAGCGGTTGGCAGCGGTGGAAGCATACACTGTCACAGGTCACAGAGCACACACTGTCACACATACACTGTCACAGCACACACTGTCACACATCATACACTGTCACAGATCACACAGCATACACTGTCACAGATCACACAGCATACACCGTCACACATCATACACTGTCAGATCACACATCACAGACTGTCACAGATCACACAGCATACGCTGTCACACATCACACATAATACACCGTCACACATCACACAGCATACACTGTCACAGGTCACACATCAAACACTGTCACAGATCACACAGCATACACTGTCACAGATCACACACTGTCACAGGTCACACATCATACACTGTCACACAGCATACACTATCACAGGTCACACAGCATACTCTGTCACAGATCACACACCACACACTGTCATAGGTCACACATCATACACTGTCACAGATCACATAACATACACTGTCACAGCACACACTGTCACACATCATACATTGTCACAGCACACACTGTCACACATCATACATTGTCACAGGTCACACAGTATACACTGTCACAGATCACACAGCATACACTGTCACACAGCATACACTTGTCACAGGTCACACAGCATACACTGTCACAGGTCACACAGCATACACTGTCACACAGCATAGACTGTCACAGGTCACACAGCATACACTGTCACAGGTCACACAGTATACACTGTCACACTTCATACACCGTCACAGGTCACACAGCATACAATGTCACACAGCATACAGTGTCACAGGTCACACAACATACATTGTCAAGGGTCACAAAGCATACACTGTCACACATCATGTACCGTCACAGGTCACACAGCATACAGTGTCACAGGTCACACAGCTGGTCCTAAATTTTGACTTCAGTTTCAGTTTTGTTTTTTTATATTTCTTTTTCCTCGAGAGTACAACTCCTGCCTACTGAACTAATAGGGAATGTAGATAGTTGTTGGGCAGAATGGTAAAAAAATCAAATAAAAATCAACCCATACTTCATTCACTTTTCTCCTTGTTTCTCATTTGGATCCCCTTCCTCTTCCCCTGAACCCCACCATATCCCCTCTCCCCTGTCCCCATCCTACCCCTACACCCCACATTCCCTCTCCTACTGCACACTCTTTACACTTCAAACACAGATCATGGCATTCTCCACCTGGTTCCATCCAGTTCCCACCTGTCCTGCTCTGTGTGCAATAACTCATCACCTCAACACACTCATTTTCTCACCACAGTGACCCCTGAAACAGGTGTTCAAGTCCTACCTTCACAAGAAAAAGACACGCCACAAGGGCCCCACAGAAGTACTGTCCTCAACTGCTGAACAGACCAGCTGGTAGCATCCTGCCGCCTTGGAAGCCTGCGCTGTGTTCACAGAGGCTGCAGGCATGCACAGGGCATTCCATTAAAATGTCAAGGGATGTAACAGCTCCCTGGCAGATGCCATTATGTTATGGCCACTAAATGTGACATGACAGAACCTCCTCGGGAGCATTCCCATGGGTGTACAATCCCATATTTCATGACTGCAAAGTCCTCTAGCAAAAGATGCCACCTTCAAGTGACTGCCACGTGCATCCTAGTCTGGCTCGTTGCTGTTTTGCTGACAGATGAAGACAGCAGAACTCCAGACAGGGCTAAGCTTTTGCCACATGCAGTCTTACGTGCCTTCAGAAAAGGATCCCAGTTATTATGTCCCACAACAAAAGGTTGTGAGATATAACCGACAACATTTGCTGCTAAAAGAGTGTTCATCATAGCATTTCAGTGGACAGAGTCAACACTTGGTAGGGTTTTACCCTCAAAGTATCTGCACATACACTGAGTAGTTTTCCTCCCTATAACTACTGACCACCGACATGTTTCAACCTTTTGCCATGATTCCTGAGCTGACCCACAAATATAATGAAACCATGATACTGCTTGAACTATTCAAAATGTTCCATTGAAAATTTAGGTATATTGTCCAAAATCAAGGTATCTCTTTCTTTTGTCCCAAATTTTGATTTTCTGTGTGTAACAAAAAAATCAATAAGATATAATTTGTATGATGCACTTCTGACACCATGGGTCCCACAGGACCCATACAAAACCAAGCTGGAGACAACAGCGGACTTGAAGATCTCTAACAAAAAAGGCTGGGAAGCAGGGGCTGCCTGGGCCCTGCTAGAGTCCAGGGCCGTGAAGCCTCCACCGGCTGAAATGGAATGGAAGCAGTTCTGAAGACCGTTTCCTGGTCTCTCAGGATCAGCAAACCACTATGCAGTAAGCAAAGAAACCAAAAGAAGTTACTGCACACACACACACACACACACACACCCGCACACACACACACACACACACACACACACACACACACACACACAAGGCATGTACCGTTAATGTCATCTGGCAGCAAGTTGTAGAACATGGATCCAGACTCGCAGGCCTCCACATAGAAGACCATCTGTAGGCACAGACACAAGACACACAGACCTTAGACCACTTTGACATCAACAACAAAACCAAGTCAGTTACTCAATCTGCATTATTTCATTTTGTTTTCTGCTTCTTCACTGGCTTGAAGGAAGAGCACACTGACTTTATATCACATGACTGACATCAACAACAAAACCAAGTCAATTACTCAATCTGCATAATTCATTTTTCCTCCTCTGACTGGCTTTAAGGAAGAGCACTGTCCATTGCCTTGAAAATGTTGTCCTAGTGGAACCTCATCAACAACCCTTCTGTGCATCAGTTCCCCACTTCACCCACCAACAATTCCATGATGGATCATTTCTCCTCAGTGTGCCAGCAAATTTCTATCCCTGTGCACAGACCCCTTCCTAGCCCTTTCAGTGACAGATAGTCTGTAACAACTTTTTCACCACTAGATTGTTGAAAAAAACAACAACAAAAACCAGTCGGCGTCAGCATCTAACAAGCCAAAATTCTTCACCCACTTGAATCCCCTCCGACCTGATTTAAAGCCACTTCAGCTGTTCTCCTTTTGCAATGTGGTGAGACTAATGAACTCTCCTGTCATTGTTTGCCACTTCACAGTTGACCCTTGTGTCAGGCAGTGTGAATAGCATTCAATCATTCTTCTGACCATCGGCATGGCTGTCACACTGTGACAGATGTTGAGAATGGACATGTCTTCTGACCATTGACACGGCTGTCACAGTAACAGGTGTTGAGAATGGACATGTCTTCTGACCATTGACACGGCTGTCACAGTAACAGGTGTTGAGAATGGACATGTTTTCTGACCATTGACACGGCTGTCACAGTAACAGGTGTTGAGAATGGACATGTCTTCTGACCACTAACATGGCTGTCACAGTAACAGGTGTTGAGAATGGACATGTCTTCTGACCATTGACATGGCTGTCACACAGTAACAGGTGTTGAGAATGGACATGTCTTCTGACCACTAACATGGCTGTCACAGTAACAGGTGTTGAGAATGGACATGTCTTCTGACCACTAACATGGCTGTCACAGTAACAGGTGTTGAGAATGGACATGTCTTCTGATCATTGACATGGCTGTCACAGTAACAGGTGTTGAGAATGGACATGTCTTCTGATCATTGACATGGCTGTCACACTGTGACAGGTGTTGAGAATGGACATGTCTTCTGATCATTGACATGGCTGTCACAGTAACAGGTGTTGAGAATGGACATGTCTTGTGATCATTGACATGGCTGTCACAGTAACAGGTGTGAGAATGGACATGTTTTCTGACCATTGACATGGCTGTCACACTGTGACAGGTGTTGAGAATGGACATGTTTTCTGACCATTGACATGGCTGTCACAGTAACAGGTGTTGAGAATGGACATGTCTTCTGATCATTGACATGGCTGTCACAGTAACAGGTGTTGAGAATGGACATGTCTCTGATCATTGACATGGCTGTCACAGTAACAGGTGTTGAGAATGGACATGTCTTCTGATCATTGACATGGCTGTCACAGTAACAGGTGTTGAGAATGGACATGTCTTCTGATCATTGACATGGCTGTCACAGTAACAGGTGTTGAGAATGGACATGCTTTCTGTGCTGTTGCCAATCAGTTGACCTCCCTGTGAAGGCTCTCTACACAGAGACTGAACCAACAGATTTCACCTCCCTGTGAAGGCTCTCTACACAGAGACTGAACCAACAGATTTCACCTCCCTGTGAAGACCCTCTACACAGAGACTGAGCCAACAGATTTCACCTCCCTGTGAAGGCTCTCTACACAGAGACTGAACCAACAGATTTCACCTCCCTGTGAAGACCCTCTACACAGAGACTGAGCCAACAGATTTCACCTCCCTGTGAAGGCTCTCTACACAGAGACTGAACCAACAGATTTCACCTCCCTGTGAAGACTCTCTACACAGACTGAACCAACAGATTTCACCTCCCTGTGAAGGCTCTCTATACAGACTGAACCCACAGATTTCACCTCCCTGTGAAGGCTCTCTACACAGAGACGGAACCAACAGATTTCACCTCCCTGTGAGGCTCTCTATACAGACTGAGCCAACAGATTTCACCTCCCTGTGAAGGCTCTCTACACAGACTGAACCAACAGATTTCACCTCCCTGTGAAGGCTCTCTCTACACAGACTGAACCAACAGATTTCACCTCCCTGTGAAGGCTCTCTACACAGACTGAACCAACAGATTTCACCTCCCTGTGAAGGCTCTCTACACAGACTGAACCAACAGATTTCACCTCCCTGTGAAGGCTCTCTACACAGAGACTGAACCAACAGATTTTCACCTCCCTGTGAAGGCTCTCTACACAGAGACTGAACCAACAGATTTCACCTCCCTGTGAAGGCTCTCTACACAGAGACTGAACAACAGATTTCACCTCCCTGTGAAGACCCTATATACACAGAGACTGAACCAACAGATCTCACCTCCCTGTGAAGACCCTCTACACAGAGACTGAACCAACAGATCTCACCTCCCTGTGAAGACCCTCTACACAGAGACTGAACAAACAGATTTTACCTCCCTGTGAAATGTGTCTACACAGAGACTGAACCAACAGATTTCACCTCCCTGTGAAGGCCTTCTACACAGACACTGAACCAACAGATTTCACCTCCCTGTGAAGGCTCTCTACACAGAGACTGAACTAACAGATCTCACCTCCCTGTGAAGGCCTTCTACACAGACACTGAACCAACAGATTTCACCTCCCTGTGAAGGCTCTCTACACAGAGACTGAACAGATTTCACCTCCCTGTGAAGGCCCTCTACACAGAGACTGAACCAACAGATTTCACCTCCCTGTGAAGGCTCTCTACACAGAGACTGAACCAACAGATTTCACCTCCCTGTAGAACCAACAGATTTCACCTCCCTGTGAAGGCCCTCTACACAGAGACTGAACCAACAGATTTCACCTCCCTGTGAAGGCTCTCTACACAGAGACTGAACCAACAGATTTCACCTCCCTGTGAAGGCTCTCTACACAGACTGAACCAACAGATTTCACCTCCTGTGAAGGCCCTCTACACAGAGACTGAACCAACAGATTTCACCTCCTGTGTGAAGGCTCTCTACACAGAGACTGAACAAACAGATTTCACTTCCCTGTGAAGGCTCTCTACACAGACTGAACAGATTTCACCTCCCTGTGAAGGCTCTCTACACAGAGACTGAACCAACAGATTTCATCTCCCTGTGAAGGCCCTCTACACAGAGACTGAACCAACAGATTTCACCTCCCTGTGAAGGCTCTCTACACAGACTGAACAGATTTCACCTCCCTGTGAAGGCTCTCTACACAGACTGAACAACAGATTTCACCTCCCTGTGAAGGCTCTCTACACAGAGACTGAAGCAACAGATTTCACCTCCCTGTGAAGGCTCTCTACACAGACTGAACCAACAGATTTCACCTCCCTGTGAAGGCTCTCTACACAGAGACTGAACAAACAGATTTCACCTTCCTGTGAAGGCTCTCTACACAGAGACTGAACAAACAGATTTCACTTCCCTGTGAAGGCTCTCTACACAGACTGAACATATTTCACCTCCCTGTGAAGGCTCTCTACACAGAGACTGAACCAAAAGATTTCATCTCCCTGTGAAGGCCCTCTACACAGAGACTGAACCAACAGATTTCATCTCCCTGTGAAGGCTCTCTACACAGACTGAACCAACAGATTTCACCTCCCTGTGAAGGCTCTCTACACAGACTGAACCAACAGATTTCACCTCCCTGTGAAGGCTCTCTACACAGAGACTGAACCAACAGGTTTCACCTCCCTGTGAAGGCTTTCTACACAGAGACTGAACCAACAGATTTCACCTCCCTGTGAAGGCCCTCTACACAGAGACTGAACCAACAGATTTCACCTCCCTGTGAAGGCTCTCTACACAGAGACTGAACCAACAGATTTCACCTCCCTGTGAAGGCTCTCTACACAGAGACTGAACCAACAGATTTCACCTCCCTGTGAAGGCCTTCCACACAGACTGAGCCAACAGATTTCACCTCCCTGTGAAGGCTCTCTACACAGAGACTGAACCAACAGATTTCACCTCCCTGTGAAGGCCTTCCACACAGACTGAGCCAACAGATTTCACCTCCCTGTGAAGGCCCTCTACACAGACTGAAACAAACAGATTTCACCTCCTGTGAGTGTGTCCACACAGACTGAACAAACAGATTTCAGTGTTTGCCATGTTCCCTTCCCATTTGGTGTATCACTAATGACTGGTAACTGGAATCATAGCACACTCAAATCAAATCAGGGAAAAGATGTGACTTACAACATCATACTTGTTAAAATAATTCATAAATCATGTTTTGACTATTCACAACATCATACCTGTTAAAATAATTCGTAATTCATGTTTTGACTATTCACAGTTAAAATAATTCATAAATCATGTTTTGACTATTCACAATATCATACCTGTTAAAATAATTCATAAATCATGTTTCGACTATTCACAGTTAAAATAATTCATAAATCGTATTTTCGCTATTCACAACATCATACTTGTTAAAATAATTCATAAATCACGTTTTGACTGTTCTCAACATCATACTTGTTAAAGTAATTCATAAATCATGTTTGACCATTCACAACATCACACTTGTTAATAAAATAATTCATAAATCATGTTTTTTGACTATTCACAACATCACACTTGTTAAAATAATTCATAAATGTTTTGACTATTCACAGCATCATACTTGTTAAATAATTCATAAATCATGTTTTAACTATTCATTTCAGTCACTGGATCTTGGAGACAGACAGTCCTGTTTATTTGCAATTTTTTTTTCCCTTTTTATGCACACAACTTGTAAAACAAATGATTTCTACCATATGTGCTCACACATGCAACCATGTACATACTTACCACGTATACAAGTCCTCTACCGCCTTTTTTGTTTTTCACACACGCACACCACACACACCCCCCTCACAAAAAAGTGACTGTATTACAAACATAATCCAAAGCCTGACCTTTTTGTAGCTCTTCTTGCGATACATTTTCTTGATGGTTGACATCAGCTTCCTGGCGTACAGCTACACACATAGAAATAAACACACCCAAATAAACTCTTTAAAGACAGGGTCAAACACGCTGACACTACACAGACAGAAATAAACACACCCAAATAAACTCTTTAAAGACAGGGTCAAACACGCTGGCACTACACAGATAGCAATAAACACACCCAAATAAACTCTTTAAAGACAGGGTCAAACACGCTGGCACTACACAGATTGTAATAAACACACCCAAATAAACACTTTAAAGACAGGGTCAAACACGCTGGCACTACACAGATAGAAATAAACACACCCAAATAAACACTTTAAAAGACAGGTCAAACACGCTGGCACTACACAGATAGAAACAAACACACCCAAATAAGCACTTTAAAGATGGGTCAAACACGCTGGCACTACACAGATAGATAGAAACAAACACACCCAAATAAGCACTTTAAAGATGGGGGTCAAACATGCTGGCACTACACAAATAGAAACAAACACCCAAATAAGCACTTTAAAGACGGGTCAAACAAGCCAGCACTACACAAATAGAAATAAACACCCCCAAATAAGCACTTTAAAGACGGGTCAAACAAAGCACGTGTGACCATACATGCTTATGAGCTTGCAAGCATGTGTGCGTGTATCACTGCGTGTGTGTGAGTGTGTGTGTGTGTGTGTGTGTGTGTGTGTGTGTGTACCTGCATGTGTGAAGAGAGAGTGGTAGTTAAACTGTACTCAGAAAGCAGGGACCTGAGCAGTGTGGCAGGGAAAGGGTTAAGGAATATGTAGATGGCAACACTGCTGAGTCAGCTGGAAGAACAAACAGAACAACTACAGTGGAACCTGTCCAAAGACCCACACATATCCTAATACAACACAGTCTTCAACACAGACACCAGTGGAACCTGTCCATAAAGACCCACACATATCCTAACAACAGAGTCTTCAACACTGAGACCAGTGGAACCTGTCCATAAAGACCCACACATATCCTTACAACACAGTCTTCAACACAGAGACCAGTGGAACCTGTCCATAAAGACCCACACATATCCTTACAATACAGTCTTCAACACAGAGACCAGTGGAACCTGTCCACAAAGACCCACACATATCCTTACAACACAGTCTTCAACACAGAGACCAGTGGAACCTGTCCATAAAGACCCACACATATCCTTACAACACAGAGAGGGTCTTCCTGAGAAGGCAGCTCTTGTTCAAAGAGAAACACGCAAATACATGTCTCTGCAGGACAGGTCGGTATGGACAGGTTCCACTGTGCAGAAAAAAGAGGCCAGGGCCATGCTCACCATCCCATCTGGAAAGGCCAGGAGGCCCGGAGCACCGTGATCGGCGAAGTTGACAAACACGTGATCGTCAGGCCCACTGAAAACACACAGCAGCAGCATTCAGAGTCAGTCTCTTTCTTTCTCTTTTGCTGTCTCCCTTACCTGGTTATTCATAGTCAATCTCTGTCTTTCTCTTTTTTCTCTGTCTTCCTTGCCTGGTTATTCATAGTCAGTCTCTTCCTTTCTCTTTTTCTCTGTCTTCCTTGCCTGGTTATTCATAGTCAGTCTCTTCCTTTCTCTTTTTCTCTGTCTTCCTTGCCTGGTTATTCATAGTCAGCCTCTTCCTTTCTCTTTTTCTCTGTCTTCCTTGCCTGGTTATTCATAGTCAGTCTCTTCCTTTCTCTTTTTCTCTGTCTTCCTTGCCTGGTTATTCATAGTCAGTCTCTTCCTTTCTCTTTTTCTCTCTGTCTTCCTTGCCTGGTTATTCATAGTCAGTCTCTTCCTTTCTCTTTTTCTCTGTCTTCCTTGCCTGGTATTCATAGTCAGTCTCTTCCTTTCTCTTTTTCTCTCTGTCTTCCTTGCCTGGTTATTCATAGTCAGTCTCTTCCTTTCTCTTTTTCTCTGTCTTCCTTGCCTGGTTATTCATAGTCAGTCTCTTCCTTTCTCTTTTTCTCTGTCTTCCTTGCCTGGTTATTCATAGTCAGTCTCTTCCTTTCTCTTTTTCTCTGTCTTCCTTGCCTGGTTATTCATAGTCAGTCTCTTCCTTTCTCTTTTTCTCTGTCTTCCTTGCCTGGTTATTCATAGTCAGTCTCTTCCTTTCTCTTTTTCTCTGTCTTCCTTGCCTGGTTATTCATAGTCAGTCTCTTCCTTTCTCTTTTTCTCTCTGTCTTCCTTGCCTGGTTATTCATAGTCAGTCTCTTCCTTTCTCTTTTTCTCTGTCTTCCTTGCCTGTTATTCATAGTCAGTCTCTTCCTTTCTCTTTTTCTCTGTCTTCCTTGCCTGGTTATCATAGTCAGTCTCTTCCTTTCTCTTTTTCTCTGTCTTCCTTGCCTGGTTATTCATAGTCAGTCTCTTCCTTTCTCTTTTTCTCTGTCTTCCTTGCCTGGTTATTCATAGTCAGTCTCTTCCTTTCTCTTTTTCTCTCTGTCTTCCTTGCCTGGTTATTCATAGTCAGTCTCTTCCTTTCTCTCTTTTTCTCTGTCTTCCTTGCCTGGTTATTCATAGTCAGTCTCTTCCTTTCTCTTTTTCTCTCTGTCTTCCTTGCCTGGTTATTCATAGTCAGTCTCTTCCTTTCTCTTTTTCTCTGTCTTCCTTGCCTGGTTATTCATAGTCAGTCTCTCTTCCTTTCTCTTTTTCTCTGTCTTCCTTGCCTGGTTATTCATAGTCAGTCTCTTCCTTTCTCTTTTTCTCTGTCTTCCTTGCCTGGTTATTCATAGTCAGTCTCTTCCTTTCTCTTTTTCTCTGTCTTCCTTGCCTGGTTATCATAGTCAGTCTCTTCCTTTCTCTTTTTCTCTGTCTTCCTTGCCTGGTTATTCATAGTCAGTCTCTTCCTTTCTCTTTTTCTCTCTGTCTTCCTTGCCTGGTTATTCATAGTCAGTCTCTTCCTTTCTCTTTTTCTCTGTCTTCCTTGCCTGGTTATTCATAGTCAGTCTTCCTTTCTCTTTTTCTCTCTGTCTTCCTTGCCTGGTTATTCATAGTCAGTCTCTCTTCCTTTCTCTTTTTCTCTGTCTTCCTTGCCTGGTTATTCATAGTCAGTCTCTTCCTTTCTCTTTTTCTCTCTGTCTTCCTTGCCTGGTTATTCATAGTCAGTCTCTTCCTTCTCTTTTTCTCTGTCTTCCTTGCCTGGTTATTCATAGTCAGTCTCTTCCTTTCTCTTTTTCTCTGTCTTCCTTGCCTGGTTATTCATAGTCAGTCTCTTCCTTTCTCTTTTTTTTCTCTCTGTCTTCCTTGCCTGGTTATTCATAGTCAGTCTCTTCCTTTCTCTTTTTTCTCTGTCTTCCTTGCCTGGTTATTCATAGTCAGTCTCTTCCTTTCTCTTTTTCTCTGTCTTCCTTGCCTGGTTATTCATAGTCAGTCTCTTCCTTTCTCTTTTTCTCTGTCTTCCTTGCCTGGTTATTCATAGTCAGTCTCTTCCTTTCTCTTTTTCTCTGTCTTCCTTGCCTGGTTATTCATAGTCAGTCTCTTCCTTTCTCTTTTTCTCTATCTTCCTTGCCTGGTTATTCATGTTCTTTACCAGATGGGGAAACCTGGAGGTGGGTGGGGTAGGGTGAGGGAGAGTTGGGGGCATGGGGATGGGGAGCTGTAGTACTCTACCTCACAGCCCTCTTTGTGAATTCTTAAAAATCTCAAGTGTCTTAACCATGGGATTCCTGACAACAAAAAAAAAAAGAAGTAAAAAGTAATAACAGGAAAAAAAATCATCAGAGACATGCAAATATCAGGAAAAAATATTGTACACATTATGCAGATTGCATATTTTTTGCTGGGTAAGACTTTTTGGTGTAAATGCATCTCCCCACCCTCTCGAATCCTCCCCCCCAAACCATTACAAAAACGAAAACAAACAAACAGACAAAAAATACAGGTGGCACGCTGGTCATGGCCATGGCATTTTCTTCATGCCCTCACAAGTTAAATGGCAGCTTCCTTAGTGACAGATTAACAAATGGCAGCTTCCTTAGTGACAGATTAACAAATGGCAGCTTCCTTAGTGACAGATAACAAATGGCAGCTTCCTTAGTGACAGATTAACAAATGGCAGCTTCCTTAGTGACAGGTCACTTTTTTTCCACTTCCAAAAAAAGTCACGAAAGGCTGGCTTTGACACTTTCCTTTCTGTTTTGCCCACACATGTGTCAGGAAAGGGCTTGTGTCTTAACGATGCCTTATAAATTACACTTACATCACAAACAGTCAGTATGTGATTCACATTTAAGAAATCGATCAACTGTTTTTCTTTTTTTTTTTGTGCCTCAAAGAATCAGCAAACAGCTCCATTCTTGCAAGTGGGTAAGAATTTGTTGATGGGTTTTTCCCCTAGAACAGCCATAAAATGGTGAGAAATTTGATGGTGGCTTAGACTTTTATTATGCCCCAATGCACTGGAAAATGGCTGGCTTTTGGTGACGTTTGAAACCAACTACGGGCAAATTAACATAGAAGATTGGACAGCTAGTGTCCAATCAAAATAGAGTATATTGTCTCAACACCTAGTTGGCAGATTAATGTAAATACTATGTAAGAAAAAAAATAGCAAATGAAACAACGGGCCCCAAAGGCAGGAAAACACACACACACACACACACACACACACACACACACACACACACACACATACACACACACACACACACACAACTAGCAGATGACAGTAAAGAAAGAGCAGAGCAGAATCAAAGGAAATTCCCAGTACACACCACCAGAATGCCTGGATACAAATAGCTCCCAACATCCCCTACATTACACACCACCAGAACATCCCCTACATTACACACCACCAGAATGCTTGGATACAAACAGCTCCCAACATCCCTCCAGGCAGTACACGCCACCAGAATGCTTGGATACCAATAGCTCCCAACATCCCCTCCTGGGGAACAAGCCCTTGGGTTCTTGTCAACTGACCTTTTGATCACTTTCCCGTCGTGTCCTGTCAGCTCTTTCACTTTCTTCTCATTGCCAGAGAGGACAGCCAGGAACACCTCCGGCGTGACCTCCTGCCGCCACAAACACACACACACACACACACCAGATCAGTGCCCGATACATCACATACAAACCACCACGCATACAAAGAAACTGATCAGGCAAAGACAGAACAACAAATGAACAAAAAACTCATAAAAAAGAAAAGGAAATAAAAAAATGAATGAAAGGACACAGCAAAAAATGGGGGAAACACTCACTCCCCAACCCCCCCCCCCCCCCCCCAAAAAAAAAAATCAAAACTTTACATTGACAGAAAATGGGGGCAAAAGCAGAAAAATAAATAAAAGAGAAAACAAAATGAAAGAAGAAAAATGAAGGAACACAGAAAAAGAAAAGACAGAGGAAACATGAAGAAAAGAAAGAAAGAAAACAGGTTTTTTTTTTTTTTTAAAAAACAGACATAAGGAAAAAGTACTGTTAAAAAGAGGAAAGGATAAAAGAAAGCTAACATGGGGGAGAAAAGAATTAAAACAACTGCTACTAATGACATAAAGATGACGAAAGAAATGGGGCAGAAAAGAATTAAAACAATTGCTAATAATAAAATAAAGATGAACGAAAGAAATTAGGGAGAAAAGAACTAAAACAATTGCTACTAATGACATGAAGATGAACAAAAGAAATTAGGGAGAAAAGAATTAAAACAATTGCTACTAATGACATGAAGACGAACAAAAGAAATTAGGGAGAAAGGAATTAAGACAATTGCTACTAATGACATGAAGACGAACAAAAGAAATGCGAGAGAAAAGAATTAAAACAATTACTACTAATGACATAAAGATGAATGAAAGAAATGCAAGAAAAAAATACAGAAGTTAAACACACAAAGATCAAAGACAAAAAAAGCAAAAAAAAAAAAAAAAAAAACAAGCAAAGAAGTTAGAACAAGCAGATAAGTAAAACAAGAATGTTCATAAACTATGTCTAATTAACATTTTTTCCCTCTAAATTAGCTTCTGCGCGTGCGCGCGCGCACACACACACACACACACACACACACACACACACACACACACACACACACATACACACACACACAGCACTTTGCTCTGCATGCTGGATGAAAACTGACAGTCACTTTACCACAAACAAGCAACAAGAGTAACAACAGCATAATGAACAAAACAATCTCTGTAGCAGTGGAGTGATAACTACAGGCCATGGCTCCAACTCAATAAACAAAACAATCTCTTTAACAGCTCAGTGATAACTGCAGGCAGGGCCAAACTCACACGTAATGAACAAAACAATCTCTGTAGCAGTGGAGCGATAACTGCAGGCCGTGGCTCCAACTCACACATAATGAACAAACAATCTCTGTAGCAGTGGAATGATAACTGCAGGCAGTGGCTCCAACTCACACATAATGAACAAAACAATCTCTGTAGCGGTGGAGTGATAACTGCAGGCAGTGGCTCCAACTCACACATAATGAACAAAACAATCTCTGTAGCAGTGGAGTGATAACTGCAGGCAGTGGCTCCAACTCAGTAAACAAAACAATCTCTTTAGCAGCTCAGTGATAACTGCAGGCAGGGCCCAAACTCACACATAATGAACAAAACAAACTCTGTAGCATGGAGCGATAACTACAGGCAGTGGCTCCAACTCACACATAATGAACAAAACAATCTCTGTAGCGGTGGAGCGATAACTGCAGGCAGTGGCTCCAACTCACACATAATGAACAAAACAACTCTGTAGCAGTGGAGTGATAACTACAGGACCTGGCCCCAACTCACCTCTTCCTTGTAGTCAATGACCACCCCAGGATAGACGTTGGGTCCATCAGGCTGGTTGATGATGTTCCCTTTGATAGGATTCCTGTCGTTACACACAAAACACAGCATGCTGATGCTGAGAACAGAATCCTTGCCCTGTGTTCCCAGACATGTTACATCATGTCTTAAGTGTGCAGAATGAGATTGCTAAGTCTGAGGCAGCACCTCACTGATTTCCCAAACTAAACCCGCCAGTCTGGGCTATGTCTGGCATCCCCCGGGAAAAGATTCTAAAACAGGACTGGAAAATGTGGGCCAGTGCTCATGGGCCACTACAATGTGGCCAGTGTGGCCCACATGGCCATTCCTCTGTGTGGGCATTCCTCTATGTGGGCAATCCTCTGTGTGGGCCATCTTCACTGTGTAGAGATGGGAAAGAACTCTGGCTATGTCCTGTTCTAGTAGAGGAGGTCTGTCAAC